>JAODAL010041576.1:0-35734 GCA_025379985.1 Phyllomedusa bahiana | reverse complement strand
TTTTCGGTTTTTCCCCGGGGCCGATTCTCTCTATTGAAATTTCCCCATTTTGTAGACCCGGGGGGGTTTCTTTCGGTTTGGGGAAAAACGCGTTTTTTTTTTTTTCGGGGTTTTAACTTTTTTTTTATTTTTTTTGGGCGGGGGGAATTTTTTAAAGGGCTCTTTTTATGTGAAAATGATTTACATTTAATCAAAATGATTTTTTTTATTAAAACCTTTAATCCCCCCCGCAGGGCCCCTGAGCCCCCCGGGGAATTTTAATTTGCGCCCCTTTCTCTCCATAGACTCCAATGGGGGGAAGGGGTGGGGGGTTTTCGCGTTTCAAAATTGGCTGGTTAGCCAAAGCCCCCCCCCAACCCCCCAGGCCCCTTTCCGCCCCCCTTTTACCCCCCCTTGTTTTTTTACCAGAAATTTTTTGAACTTTTTTTTCCCCCTTGGTTTTGATTGGCCCCAAAAATTTTCTCCTTGGGGATATAAAGGGGGTTCTTTTCCCCTTCCTATTCGATTTTTTAATAGTTCTCCTTTGGGTTTTTTAAGGGGGACACTGTCGCTTTTTATTTGTTTGGCGGGTTTTTTGCCGCCCCCAATGAAAGTTTTTTTAAAAAATTTTAAATTTACTGTTTTTTGGGGGAAATTTCTCTCTATTGCATTTCCTTTAAATTTTGCGCCGCCCTGGGGCAAAAACCCATTTTTTTTGGGGTTTAGGGATTTTATTAATGTATGTTTATAGAATTTTTTCGCTTTTTTGGAAATTTTTTTAAATAAAAAAAATTTATTTTTTTTATTTTTACTCCACCCCCCGGGGCCCCGCTGAGGGGGCCAGTTTTGCAGGGGCGCCGCTCCCCCTTAGACTAAAATTGGGAAAAGGGGAAGTTCGCCCCCTCGTTTGGGCCCGGGAAGCCAACCCCCCGTTTTACCCCTCCCCCCCAATAAACCCCCTATTTTTTAAATTTTTACTGTATTTTAAACTGCCCCTGCCTTTAAATTTTATTGGTCAATAGTTCCCCATGGGTTTTTAAAGGGGGTCTTTTTTCGGCTCCTTTCTATTGGCTGAGTTAGCCAAAGCCCCGCTTCCCCCCCTTTTTTCCCCGAGTCCCCCCCCTTTAACGGCTGGGCCCTTTTTTGGGTTTTGCCGTTTATTTTTGGCTAACCAACCCCAGTTTCCCCCCTTTTCTGCTTTTTTTCCCTGTTTTTTGAATTGTCCCCCCTTTTGATTCTGATTGGTTTTTTATTTCCCCATGGGTTTTAAAGGGTTTCACGGTCGCCCTATTTAAATTGGGGGGCTTGGTTTTTGCCGACCAAGGGTGAAAAGTTTTTCAGAATTTAAATTTTTTCTGTATTTCCGCTTTTTTTAAAAATCCTTTTTTCTTAAATTTTGGAAATTTTTGGAAAAGTGTTTTTGTTTTTTTTTTATTTTATATTTTTAAGTTTTCACCTCTTTTACTAGAATGTTGAAAAACGCCTTTATAAAGGCTATTTTTTATTCGTACTCCGCACCGACATGTGAATGATTTCTCGCTTTTTGCAGCCTGTCTCGCATCCGGAACAGATTTGTCGGCGCAGTCCGCACGGCGCCTAAGTCCCCCCCTCCCGCACTGGCGCCCATGTCCCCGCACTGGTGCCCCACAACACTTGCGAGGGCGCAAGGGAACTTTTTTCCCCACATGTACGAGAGCACCCTCCCTCGGACGTCGAACTTTCGGCTCATGCGTCCGCACTGCGCCTCCTGTCCCCCGCACCTGGAACCTAAACACACTGGCGGGCGCGGCGGCCTTTGCCCCCCGCAATGTATGAGTGCACTACCTCGGGCGCGAATCATAAGGCGCAGATCCGCACTAGCGCCTAAGTCCCGCACTGCCCCCCCTAAGCACACTGGGCGAGGCGCGGAGGACTTTACATGGAATGTAAGACGTTGCCCCGGCCCCGACATAAATCAGGCACAGATTTCCGCCCGAAAAACTAGCGGAAAAGCGTGCCCGACCCGGCGTAGCCATTTATACAAAGTCGCCCCATGGAGTCCTGGCTTCTCTCCAATCCCGGGAAGAACCCAGGATACTCCTCCTGGACACGATCCTGCACACGTCCAACACCGACTGTTGAGCCATACTCCCCCTGTAAATTGAAGTTAGAGGCCTTCAAGACCTGTTTACGAAAGTCCTGGAATTGTATTAGCAGCTTGAAGCAGGTTTTCCCTAATACCAACCTGTGTCATTATGGTTTTACCGCTTGGGCAAAATGCTGGCAGCCAGCCATCCACTTGTTAAGCCATACCTTGAAAATCAGCTGCAGAGAACTCCTAGGGTATAGTTCACACGGCTTATTTTAGAGCATTATTGCACATGCATTTCGCTACTTATTGCGCTTTTGATACTGCGGCTAAAATGCGCTTCGCAATTATGGAGATGCATCACTTTCATCGGTCCCGTCTCCCCTGGGCGTACATAATCCGATCCTATCATACACACAGGGAGAGAAATGGTACCTGTCAATTCGCCGGCCGGGTCCAGCCCCCCCTTACATATGGGAGTACAGGACCGCAGATCATCCGCGTGCTTCCAAACACCCGGCTTATAGTTAGGCCGCCTTCCTGTACACGCCGCAATAAGCTGTGGGAACATTACCCTTGATGGGAGCGAAATTCATCTTCTGCAGGTCGCTAGCCACAGTGCCTTTAATGCCGATCATACCATCTTCCAACTGCTCAGGCAGGGTGTAATAGGTCCATCTATAGTTTGTAACGTTATTAGCAATGCATAAGTCTTGCAGAATAATGTACAGCGTTTGCTCAAGACCGTAAATAAAAAGCTAAAATGTTAAAATGTTTTTTTCCCCCCATTTTACAAAATGAAAAATGTACAAAATTAATAGTTGGTGGGGGGGGGGGGTTTTTTATTCGCTGTATATATAACAAGTTCCAATCCATATTAAAAAACGATTTATTGCACTCGCTGAACTCTATAATTGTGGGAGTTTTTTGAATCGCTTTGCCTTTTTTAGTGAATAAAAAGTGATAAAAAAACTGTATTGTATCCCCAAAGTATTAACTGACAAACAAACATAAATCAGCCTGCAAAAAATCAAGCCCTCACACAATGACATAAAAATTAAAAAAGTAATTGGTCTTAGAATATGAGACAAGTAAATTCATAAAATACAAAAAAAGTTTTTAATATTTTTTAAAGTAGTAAAACAGCAAAAGCTATTAAGAATGTGTCACAAAAATTGGTACTGCCGAAACAAAATGAAGATTAAATGAATTAAATTATTTAAGAAATTAATCCCCCCCCCCCCAGAAAAAGGAAGCAATTAATTTTTATTTTTTTCCATTCCACCCAACATGGATTATTCATGGTTTCCAGTACATCATAAATAACATAAAAAATTGCAACTTGTTGTAGAAAAAACAAGTTCAAAAGCTCAACTTTATGTCACGAGTGGTGCCGCGGTCCGACTCTGAACATTTGCTGCCTGCCGTGACCTGCCTGCCCGTCCTCGACTACGGTTTTTGTGTTACGATTTGGTACCTCGTTGCACCTCTGCCGCCACTGTAGGCAAGTTGCGCCAGGGGTAGCGACCTGGTAGGATTCCCGCCGTAGCAAGCCCATTCCGTTTTGCGGCGGGCTCTGGTGAAAAATAACGGACCTGATTAATCCGCTCCCTGGCTGTGGCTGTTACCATCGGATTGCTGGGAATCCAGCCATGGAATCCCGCCAATGTGACCCTGCCTAGTATTGTGGACCTTACTATCATCTCCTCCCCAGCAATCAAAAACAGAATCGCTCAACAGCACAGCAACTGGTCCAGCTATCGCCATGATGCAGCATCAACTCCTTGCGTCCCAGCAGCAGTCCGCCACTTTCCGGGCCTGTGGTTCAGTCTACATCCCTTCTGTCCCATTTGGCAACCGTGGACCCTAAGCTTTCGGTATTACCACTACCCACCAAATCGACGTGGAACCCTAATCTTTTGGCAGGGGTTTTCATTACCCAGTGCACAACTCACCTGCGCAGATGGGCCTACAGTTTGCCTCGTAAAGGGTCTAAGGTAGCGTTCTGGAGAGCCTTCCTATCCTGAAAGGCCTTGTCTTGGACGATCCCCCCTCCAAGGCAACCGAAATGACTCCTTGCAACCAGCGGACATACAGGCCATTCCTCAATGATTTCCTCAGCATCTTCGAGGAACCGCAATCATTCATCATCACTTAAGACGTCACTGACCTGATCTAACAGCCGGGTGACTCCCACCGTCGCGACTAATGCGTTCAATTCCTACCTTGCTTCGGAATTATCCTGGAAAAATGAAGCCCCCGCACTTTTGCGCTACTTTCAAGAAGGGCCTGTCCAGTAGGGTGGAGTGTCTGCCCTCCATCACTCACTCACAGGCACCTCCCATATTTTGTAATTGTCCGCCCTCCGTCACTCAGGCACCTCCCGGGAGAGCTGGAATCTATAGCAAATGTGGTACATCAATGGAATACTACAAGATGCTGTCATGGTGTAGTGACCAGCGAATGCTGTGAATACAGAATGAACAAATCACCTATTGTGAAAAGTGGAAAAGAAAAAAAGAAAGTGAAACCTAAAACAAAAAACACGTACATTTAAAAATCCCTTTGCCCAAAAAAAAGAAAAAAAAGAAAATTAGGCATTTTTGGTTATGCCCGTGGTAACGACCTCCCAAAAAAAATCTTTCAGGCTTTTTAAAAACCCCAGTGAACGGAAAAAAAAATCACAGAATTTGTTTTTGTTCATCCCCCAGGGGTAAAATGGAATAAAAAGCGATCAAAAAGAAAATAAATGCCATTGTACACCAAGAAAAAACGTCATTCACCCGAAAAAAAAATAAGTCTTACACGCTCTTTATACAAAAAATAAAAGTGTTAGGGCTCCCAGAAACAGCAATCATAAATACGTTTTACAAAATAAAAAATGTTTATTTTAAAAAAGGCCTTCAATTTGAAAAAACTATAAAAAATTGGGGGTTCACCTAGTCTATCGACCCCCAAAGTAAAACTTTTTTTATATAAGTAATTTATTGAATTTTTCAAATGACTAAAAAGAAGTAAACACAAAAACATCCACTTTTAGCTGCTTATAAAACAACTTTTTTGCAATATTATAAACAGTAAATGGTTTTTACAAAAATCTCATCTTTGGATCTCTTAAAGAGATTACTACATTTTTTTTTGGTTAATCCTATTACATTGCAAAACAACAAAATTTTTTTACCACAAATTGAAAATCCAATTCAAAATCAAAAAATAAATAAAATTAAATACAAAAACAATGTTTGGGTTCAAAGAATTTTCAAAGATTTTTCCCTTTAATCTGGGGTTTTGCAAGATATATACATATCAGGTGAATAGAGGCAGAGCTTTTGGCCTCCCGTTCCTCATCTGGCTTTGGGGAAAAGAGCCCAAACCCCCCCCGTTGTAAACCCGCCCCAAGACCCGCCCCTCTGTTTTTTTCCCCCCAATACCAGTGTATCGAGGGAAAGGTCTCATGAAAAGGGAAATTTCCGAGTCCGAAAGGAAGGCTTCAATAAAGTTTTGCCAGTCTTTGAAAAACTGTTTAGTTTGTGTTTCTTTTTGGTGTAAAACATTTAGTCTCTCCAAGGACATTAAACGACTAACCGTTTGAATGACTGTATCGAGTGACGGCCTCTTTGGGTCTAGCCACGAACCCAATAAACACCTTTTGGCCGCCATCATCGCCACATGCAATATTTTGTTAGACTGGGACGATTTTCCACTAGTTGGAAGGTTGTGAAATAATAGAACCTTAGGGTTAAGAGGCATATATGTCCCTAGTTTGGCGTTTATTACACGTACAAAGCTAGACCAGAAGTCCCTAGTCCGGGGGCATAACCATAATCCGTGTATCAGGTCAGTCAACGGGGCCGAACATTTGGGGCATGCCGTTAAGCGCTCTGGAAAGGACGGATGTGGTGGGAGATTAAAACCATAGACAGCTCTGTGAGCTATTCTAAAATATGTGTCCCTCCAGGATTCGTCTCCTATTGTCTTCCTTACTTTTTTCCAACCATCTAGAACCCCTTCTGCTATGTCCACATCTGGAAAGTCCCGCTCCCACCTCTTAAAAACCCCAGCGGCAGTATCCTCATCCTTAGGCATGCGGAGGCTGGAATAGAGTTGTGATAGGGAATGTGGAGCGCTCGTTTGCCCTATAAGGGTATCAAAATGATTGGGTTTAAGTAAGGCAGGTATAGATACCACTTTGCTTTTCACGAAGCTCATTATCTGGTTGTAAGCAAATAGATGCTTCTTGTCTAGATCATAAAGGTTCTGTAATTCCTGAAATGAGTGGAAGCGTCGATCGCTAATATTTATAAGCTGATAAACGTTCACCAGTCCTACTTCTCTCCACTGCAGAAGATAGCCTTTTTCTAATCCCGGGGTAAATTCCGGGTGACCTCTCCAGCACAAATATTTACTGGCTTGGTAAGGGAGTCCGAACAATTTCCGGGCTGCCTTCCAGGCACTAATGGTATCTCTAAATATCAATCCCTGTTTAGCCATCGGGGGGAGGGCTTTATACGGTGTATGCAGAAGAGCCTTTAAGGTATAAGGGGAGACCAGATTGGATTCAATGTCTGTATTAGAGAAGAAAGAAGTATTCTTAATCCAGTCCACTCCATGGCGGAGTAGCGCGGCTAAATTATAAATTCTAATGTTGGGGAGATTCAGTCCGCCATAATCTTTTGGGAGGGCTAATTTCTTGAAGGCGATGCTCGGGCGTTTACCCTTCCATATGAATTTAAGGAAGGCCGAATTTAGCTTATTCACACATACGTGTTTGAGTAAGAGAGGAATAGTTTGTAGATGGTATAGCAGTCTTGAAAAGCTTACCATTTTAATTAAATGGCAACGTGCCAGCAATGGTAGAGGTAAGGCAGCCCATCTGGATAATTCTCCACAGATCCTATGAATTAGTGGGGGAAAATTCAGCGAATATATTGTTTCCGGTGACCTCCCTATAAATATTCCCAGATATTTTATAGATTTCCTGGTAACCCCCACCCTGGTTTGGTTAAGAAGATGTAGTGTGTGGTTTGACATCCCTGACAAGGAAATATCTAAGATCTCAGATTTTTGGATGTTTACTTTGAAGCCAGAGCATTTACCAAATTGTTCTAAAACCTCAAGTATCAGTGGGACGTCTTTCCCCGGTGTGGCACAAAAAAAAAGCAGGTCGTCCGCAAACAGCGCTATTTTTAAGTGGGAATTACCTATCTTGATTCCTTCAAACTTCTTAAGAGATTGGAAATATCTTGAAAGTGGTTCGATGGCTAGGTTAAAAAGCAGGGGTGATAGTGGACAACCCTGCCTAGTACCTCTCCACAAAGGAAAAGGATCAGATAAAAAACCCGGTATAACCATCCTTGCCGTGGGGTTGGTGTAAAGGGATGAAATATACTGTCGAAAGGAACCTCCAATACCCACGCGGTCCAGGACCCTGCCCAGCCAGCCCCAGCTGACATTGTCGAATGCTTTTTCTGCATCTATTGACAGTATAGCTGGGGACTGGTGACCTTGAGGGTTTACCTTGATGTCATCTAATATCGTCAGAACCTTACGGACATTGGTGACCGCCGATCTATTTTGAATGAAGCCTACTTGGGGGCTAGAAATTAATTTGGGGAGAAGGGAGGCTAATCTATCAGCCATAATTTTTTAGAGGATTTTGAGATCCACATTGATGAGTGAGATAGGGTGGTAAGACGTAGGATTCACAGGATCTTTACCTGGTTTAGGTAATACCCGTATTTGGGCTTCATTCATGGATGGTGGGATAGTTAAACCTGTCAAAAAAGAATTATAAAGTAGTACCAAGGTGGGTGAGACTTCTGGAAGAAGTAGCTTGAAGAATTCGGAAGTGTATCCGTCAGGGCCCGGAGCCTTTTGGTTAGCCAATTTGCGGATCGTAAGGGTTATTAGTTCATCTGTTATGGGTGCCTCTAAGGAGGCTTTTTCTTCTAGGGATAATTTTGGCAAGGATACTTTTTCCAGGAGTCTATCTGATTCTCCCCTGTCCGGATCTGGGGGGCGATATAGCTCAGAATAGTAATCCCTAAAAATCTGACTATGTCTCTGCCCTCATGTTTGGATATGCCCATTTTATTTTTGACAGCATGGATGGTGTTACTAGGTCTCAGGCCTCTGGCTAGGTGGGCCAATAGTTTCCCTGGCTTGTTTCCAAAACTAGAGAGCTTAGCCTCATGAATAGACTTTCGGGATTGTTCCCGTTGCCAAAGCCAATGCTCGTATTCTTTCTTTGCTATGCTCCAGGATTCCAGATTCAACCGCGAAGGGCAAGATCTAAAGGCAGAGTAAGAAGATCTAAGTTTGAGGGAAAACTCCTCCAGCTTGGATGCCACTAGTTTCTTTCTAGAAGCTATATATGCGATTATCCGACCTCTCAAGACCGCCTTGGCTGTTTCCCAAAAGAGATGGGGCGTATCAGCGTGAGCTATATTATCGATTTTAAACTCGGTCCACCATAATCTCAAGAGGTTGGCGAAGTCCTCGTTTTCGTACAAGTAAGAGGGGAAACGCCATATATGTTCTTTTCCTCTTGGGGTGAAATAAAAAATTTCTAATGATATTGGGGAGTGATCTGAGATGATCAGTTCCTCTATACTTGCTGTTTTAACCCGTGGGGCCAATTCCGGGGAAACCAAGAAATAGTCAATGCGTGACCATGACTGGTGAGGTGGTGAAAAAAAGGTGTACTCTCTCTCCTCTGGGTGGAGAGACCTCCAGATGTTTTCTTAGTGGGTGCTATCTAGAAATCGTAACAGAGGAGTGTCCTTATGGGCAACAGTGTGGGATCTATCTTCGTTATGGTCATGTACTGTATTCATATCCCCTCCCACTATCTTGAGAGGAGTGGTATCAGCTAGAATCTTACCCGCCAGCTCCTCATAAAAGACCTTGCTGTCTCCGTTAGGGCCGTAGATGTTATAAAGGGCTACCTGGGTATTTGTAAAAGATAGCAGGAGTCTCATAAATCTGCCTTCTGGGTCTACAGATTCCTCAGTCATCGTGTGTTTGAGGTTCTTGTGCAGGAGTATGATGACCCCTCCCTTTTTCCCTACTGCCGGGGACCCATAAACTTGTCCCACCCACTGTTTTTTTAGTCTGAAAAAATCCTCCCGGTCTAAGTGGGACTCCTGGAGCAGAGCAACATCTGAACGTAGCCTCTTCAAATGCTTTAGGACCATTGCCCTCTTCTCGGGTGACTTGAGACCTTTAACGTTAAAAGATATAATAGTAATCATCATGGCAGATGTAATAGATAATCCGTAATGGTTCATTGGGAATCAAAGATACCGTCTCAGGGGGTATCCCAAGGGGAGTACGATCTAGCGGTTCCAGGTAATTCGCTACACACTCATTGATATGAAAAACAACAAAGTAAGACACATCAACTATTGAGAAACAAACTGAATCCCACATTGGGACAAGAGAACTGGAAGCAACAGCTTCCAAAAAGCACCACAGGGGAAGAGGATAAAATCCTGACTTTCCACTGTCAAGATGCTGGGGGACTTCACTTATTCCCAACATAACGGATTCAGCAATTATTGCTAACAAAGCTCCTTGAGGAGCACCTACAACCTAATGGTAGAAATAAAGCCACAGACATGGCATAGCTAGCATTATTAAACTTTTTTGTTGGAGCTGACCCGGAGAAGATCAAGAAGGTAGTTTCACCAGGAGGGGGGAACCCCCGGTTGTCATCTTCTTCAAGTGTCCAAGGCCGAAGCCTGGCGTTTGCGTTGTTCTCTTGGGCTATCTACATCTTTCGAGGTATCTTGAGCCTGAGAGAGACTTGGTGGATTCGGAGGAATTGAGACCGACGCCACAGACCTCGGGGAGTGCTGAGGTGAGCCATTTCTAGGAAGTCTTACAGATCTCTCCATGTATCCCTGAGCATCAGCGGGGGTCTGAAAGGTGGAAGAGTTTCCATTTTTGTGGAAAATGCGTAGGCTAGCTGGGTACAGCAGTGCGAACTTCTCTTGTCTTCTGTACAGTTCCGTGCATACCGTTGAGAAGGCTCGTCGGCGTTTGGCAACCTCTGCCAAGAAGTCCTCAAAGATTAACAGCCTGTGACCCTGGAAACGTACTCCAGAATGCGAAGACTTGAATGCTCTCAATATTTCAGATTTATCAGCAAAATTCAAAAATTTCACTATGGTTTATCTCGGTCTTGGCTGCATTGTACGGGGGTCTCCATGATCCTTGGGTTCTTCGCTTCTCATGATGGGACCCAGCCTATGCGCTCGTTCTACCCGGCAACGCTTTGAGATTCCAAGTAACTCAGGGAGATCTTGTTCACAGAATTTGGACAAGGAGTGTTGAGGAACCGATTCTGGCAGTCCAACTATTCTCAAATTATTGCGCCTGGAGCGGTTCTCCAGGTCGTCGATTTTCTCAGCCATCCTTTTATTTTCAGAGAGTACCTCGCCTAACTGTGTTCTAAGGGCATCAGCGTCCATCTCTAAGGTTTGAACTTTAAATTCCAGCTCCTCTAGCCGGTCTGAGTGCAATCTTATCTCCCCCTTCACCTGCGCGAACGCGTGTGCCACAGCGGCTGTCAGGGATTCTTGCAGGTCAGGGGCGATTTGTCTTGCCACCTCGGTCGCTATTCTTTTATAATTATCTTCCGGAATGCTTGAGCTCCCTGTCAGGGCGGTTGAGGCAGGAGTTTTGGGGCTGCTAGATTGTACAGATGATGTTTCCCAGTCAGAATTAATTGGCAAGGTGTCAGGATCAGCTATGTCAACTGACTGGGATTTCCCAGACTTGTTCAGTTGCTTAGTAGATTTGGACTTTCCCATCTTCTGTATGTAACGTTCCATATAATACCCCAGTGTCAGAGGGAGTTGGAATGGCACTGTTAGCGGTGTTTTTGGGGTGCATAGTATGAGCACTGCGAGCAAGTTTCTAGCTTATAGGTAAGAACCTGTACGGTGCCCAGAGAAGTATGAGAGAGCCCTGTGCAGTATAGCCGTGATGTCTCAGTTCCAGAGATAAAACGTAGCAGTGTGGTTTATCTGAGGCAGTTTCAACAGTTTTACTGTCTCAAGAAGTCACTCCCCTGATGGATTAGTATGGAGAGAATGGCCCCTAATTGCAAGCTGAGGCTAACTGTTAAGTGCTGCTATTAGGGTTAAGGTCGCCTGTCTGCTTAGTGGTGCAGCAGCCTGATATAGTAGCGCTGGTTAAGTTGGGGAGCAGCGTGCTGAATGCTGGGGGTTGGCTCAGTTCTGAGCGCCAGCCGTTGCAGGCCGCTCTCTAAGATGGCCGGCAAGATGGATAGGCAAAATGGCGCCCGGTGGGTTAATGCAGGAGCCTCTGCAAGGCGGTGAGTGTTGCCTTTTACTCCCGGTGCAATGTGCTGGGAGCCCAGTAAAGGAGTTATAGAGCGTTTCCCGGTGTTACCGTTAGGTCTACGCTCCGGTCCTCCTCACACCGTCACCCACGCCTGGGCCCCGCTGCCTGCTTTCTTCCGCTGGCGGTCGCGCGGCTTCTGAGGCGGCTCTACGTCCCGCCGCCAGCTGCTGTGGTGTGCGCCCGAGTCTCCGGTGACTCTCCAAGACGCCAGGACCTGCTGAATGCCGGTAAGTTTGCGGGTATTAGGTCTCGGTGCTCCGGAGCTTCTGCAGCCGTGTCACCGCATGTCGGCGCTGGAACCGGAAGTCTCACTGTCTCTTTTAATCAAACTGAAAGAGCTAAAACTTTTTTTTAAACTATATTCCGGCCCTCCAGTGGTCTGAGGGACCGTGAACTGGCCCCCGGTTTAAAAAGTTTGAGGTCCTCTGGTCTAAACCCTCGCCAAGCCACGCTTTGACTTTCGCATTCACTTCTGGCCTGCTGAGAAAAATGTCAATGCTGATGCCCTCTATCGTGCTTCTGATGTTGTCGGTGAAGAACCCGTATCTCAGCACATTATTTTTATGAACGGTTGGTCCATGTGGCTCCTGTAGACCTCCAAGGCATAGTTCCCTTCTGGCTGGCCACCCCGGAAGTCCTATGCTCTTATCTCTCGGCACTACTGGTGGCCGACTCTGGCTCAAGACGTCAAAGACTTCATTCTCTCCTGTGTCGTGTATGCTCAGAACAAGGTCCCACACCATAGGCCTGCAGTTCTCTTGGTGCCGCTGCCCGTTCCAGAGTCTCTATGGGTGGTCACGGACCGGTTCTCGAAGATGTCCCGCTTTGTGCCTCTTCCTGGTCTTCCGTCTGCTCCTCAATTGGCCGGCCACTTCTTCCGGCATATTTTTCTTCTGCATGGGTTACCCTCGCACATCATCTCTGATCGGGGAGTTCAATTCGTATCCCGATTTTGGCGTGCTCTGTGTTCTCGTTTACAAGTCAAGTTGAACTTCTCATCAGCCTATCATCCACAGACCAATGGACAAGTGAAGAGAGTAAACCAGATTTTGGGGGAATACTTGCGTCATTTTGTGTCCGGACGTCAGGACAACTGGGCCGAGCTGTTTCCCTGGGCCAAGTTCTCTTACAATCATCGCGACTCAGATGCAGCCAACGTTTCTCCATTTTTTGTGGTCTATGGCCACCACCCACGCCCCTCCTCATCCTGCCTACAGCTTCGGAGGTCCCTGCTGTGGATGACCAAGTTCGGGATATCAAGGCCATCTGGCAAGAGACTCGACATGCCCTGCTCCGGGCCGCTGCTCGTATGAAGACTCAGGCAGACAAGAAGAGAAGACCTGCTACTACATTCCTCCCAGGGGACAGAGTTTGGCTTTCTTCAAAGTACGTTCGCCTGAAGATTTCCAGTTATAAGTTGGGTCCTCGGTTCCTGGGTCCTTTTAAGATGCTTCAGCAGCTTAACCCGGTGATGCTGTGCTTACCTCCATCGCTCCGGATCCCGAACGCTTTTCATGTCTCCCTTTTAAAGCCTCTGGTCCTGAACCATTTCTCTCAGAGGAATGCTTCGCCTTCCCCGGTAGCAGATTCTGCGGACATCTTTGAAGCAAAGGGCATCTTGGCCATGAAGTCCATGAGGGGAAAACAATTCTTCCTTGTTCATTGGAAAGGCTTCGGACCCAAAGAGAGATCCTGGGAGCCAGAATCAAATATTTTCAACCATGACACTAGTTCTGCAAGGTTTATTCAGCTAAGAAGAAGGGGGCTAGGGCGCCGCGGTCCGCTCTGAACCATTCACTGCTGCTCTGACCCTGCCTGCCTGTACTCGGATACGGGTCTTTTCGTGTTGCACCCGCCGCCACCGTCAGGGCAAAGTGCGCCAGGGGATAGCGAACTCGGGTACGGCTCTCGTGCAGCAAGATTATCCCGGCTTTGCGGCAGTCTCTGGTGAAAGCTGGGACTGCTTAGATTCCGCTCTCTAGCGTGGTGTTACAATCGTAGAGGTGGTCGAGAGGACTTCCATCTCTCTGGCCGTTGCTCTTTATCACTCATTAACAAAATCATTTATATCCCAGTACTTCCATAAAAAGTCCCAAAAAATTGGTAGTATCAAAAAATAAATAGCAATTTCCATTTATTATACAAACTTGCGGTTTTTGGAAATTCCTCATTAGAATGTAGTATCCATTAGCCAATCGCCGCTCACCCTAAAGCATCTTATCCAGGTCGTTGGAATGCAGGGTGACGCGGCATTTAAAAGACACGACACTAACATTTTTTGGGGCTATTTATTATAAGTTCTGGGAGTAATAAATGAGTTTTTACTAGTGATACAGTGAGCTTTTGCACATTTTTGTTTCTGTGACTATCTTTTGAAGGGTACATAAGGTTGGGGGTTAGGGACTTGAGATGGGCAAATCGATTCTAACGAAGTGGAAGTCATTTAGAATTTCAGGAAATACTTCGATTCTAAACCGAAGTCGCAGTTCGGGGTGATTGCGGGTAAAAGAAATCGTGTTTTTTTTTGATCAAAATGATTGCGAGACATGGCGTTACATGGGGCAAAGAACTTGGGAGGAAGAAAGGAGTAACCTAATAATATGTGCAGAGGATGAAGGACAAATTAGAGAACGGCGGGATTTGTGATGTCACAGCACTATTATGTCCGGGCGCGACGCTGCAGTTCACACTGCTTCTCACTGTGATGTGAAGCTGCTGCTTGCTGCTGGTGATATCTCACACCTAAAGAACTAACTTTATATACTGCGATTTTTGGGGGGTGTCACAGCTTGTCTCAGAGACTACTTATCTTAACGTTCTAATTTTTGTATTTTGTGGGGGTATTGGAATAGAAGTCCAGTGTGCGTCCAATTATGGTGCATTACATTTTAATGATATCTGCTCAGTTCTTGAGCACATTGACTATTCAAGGGTTATCTAAGCCTTTTTCTTGCTGTTGTATTAAGTTAAATGAAACAGCGTTTTTTACAATCCAAATACCACTTAACCTTTTGGCTTGCTCATTTATTTTGCGGCAATTTTAGATCCGGGTTAATTAAGCATTTTTATGCAGTTGTAGTTAGTAAAAGGAAACGTTTGTTTGTCAAACGCAAAGAAGGAAATTTTGGCATGTAGCATAATTCATGTACGAAGGTTAATAAAGAGTTTTTTGCTGTTGTGATCAGTAAAATAACACGTCGTTGTAACAGCTTACATATGCTGGTAATTTTTGGCACCTCATTTAATTTGCGCAATTTAGATCCAAGGGCTAAGTAAGCGTTTTTCTGCTGTTGTGCTCAGTAAAAGAAACAGTGTTTTTCAACGGCAAAGAAGAAATTTTGGTTGTAGCATAATTCATATCCGAAGGTTACTTAAGCCTGTTTGTGCTTTTATATTCAGTAAAAAATAAAAAGTGCTTTTAAAACGGCACATACAGAAGTAAATTTTTCCTGGCCAGTTTATATTCCAAGGGTCCAAGTTGTTAGTGGCCTTTGTAATTTGGAGTCACAATACAGGGTGTGTATTTATCCATATAAGATATCTTTTTAAACAGAAGTCTGTAAATTTTGAAAAGAACAGTATTGTCAGACAGAGAGTGGCAGGCTTTCCACATGCGAGTGGGGCAATCGGCACAAACATTCCTGGCAGCTGGCACAGTCACAGCACCACCATGGGGACGTCGCAGCAGGGGTCTCTCGGGGAGGCCAGAACTGCCACAGGTGTCTTACTAGCGGCCGTGTGTTGTTCAGAAACCCATTGGTTCTTGATTGGTGGACTAGGTCAATCACCCCACCCCCAAACTTCCTCGCAGTTGACATCTGACAACCCCAGCACAAGAGGCGGTCTGGGAACGTAGGAACAACCCTTAGTGGCATGCGCCCGGGCAGCGGGCAGCGGCCTCACTGTCTCATCACGCTACTGCCCCATCCGGTTCACCTCAGCCAGAGATCCACTATGTCGTCTGGGGCACTGAGCGCAACTATTATAGTGAGGACGAAACAATTTTGAGGACAGCTCAGCAGCTATTTGGCAACAAAGAGGTGGGGCAGTCACCCCTACTTCTTGCAGTATTGATGTGGAGGTGCATGGGGGGTTTTTTGGCGAGCGGTAAGGCCTCTCGATACCATGGGACCGTTGAGGAGGACAAGCAGTGAAATCAAACACTATGAAGTATAAATACGTAGTGGTTTGAATCCAGTTTCTGCATTACCCCATTTTTTTTTCAAATGAGCTAGGAACTTGAACTGAGGGAGCCCATAATACAGGAATTTTTTAGGTGCTTATTTTGCTTCTGTGCCATTGTTGTGGAATTATTTAAAAAACTGGAATGGGCAGAAAAAAAACCCGCCTGCCCGGGCTGTTGGGCCCCGACCCCTTTACTAGGGGCCTCCCTGAGATTTGACCCCCTTTACCGGTGACCGAAGCTCCCTTGGGGTAGGACCCTGGTTAGAATCCCTGGAAGACTGCGGCGGGGGGGCTCGGGTGAAAAAAGGGACCCTTTTTGTTCCCGCTCCCGGGGGGAGGGTCCGTTTTTTCCTTTTCCCCTTCCTAAAATCCCTTTAAATTTTTTAACTTTTCCCCCCAAAATTTTTTCCTTCTAAACCCCAAATTTTTTTTATTTTCCATTTTTTGGAAAAAATTTTTGAAATTTAAAAATTTCCCTTATTCGGGTTTTTTTTGTACCCCAATTTTTTAGTAAAAATTTTTAAAAAACTTTTTTATTTTTTGGTTTAAAAAAAGAAAAAATATTATGTTATCATCCCGTAGTCTGGCGGACTGACAAATAACGGCAATGTTCAGCATGAAAGGGGCCTGAGCAAATCGGCAGGTGTCACGCTAGAGCTGCCACTGGCCGGACATTACAAATTACAACAGGGGTGTTACCTCCTGTCCGCCTTGGAATCATCAATAACCATTATAGCTTTCTGGTTCATAGAGTCATTCCAACATATGGAGGCTGGATTCCACGTTTGGAAATGTCACATATCCAGCCTAGGTGGGGGAGGCCGGTTGCCCGCTGATGATTAAAGAAGGGTGTGTTTGGGGGTGTATAGAACGGTGAAGTGCATGCACCAATGTATTCCTGGCCACTTTTTAGAATGTCTTGACTGGATGGGTGTAGATTGAACAACCTGAATTGAGCATTTCCTCCGCTGTGTGACTCATTCACCCAGGGAATCATCCTGTCCACTTGGTTCATCAAAGTCGTTAATGGCCTTTCTCTGTTCAATAACTTCCCAATGTTTAATTTATTTATTCATTGTTCATCAATTTCCCCTATTAATTATTTTTTTCCAGTTTCATCAATTTCCCCATATTAATATATTTTATTCCTTTCATCAATTTCCCCTGTTAATATATTTATTCCATGTCATCAATTTCCACTGTTCTCAGTTCATGTCTGCCCCCCATTTTTTTTGTTTTAACCACGACCTTTCTGCTATGTTACCTGACCCTTTGAATGTCCGCCACCTGACCTGACTGTTGGCTCCTGAACTTTGGACTACGAGTTTCCTTCTTACGATTGTACCTGCTGCGCACTTCGGATGCTACCACGCAAGCTAGTCGCACCAGGAACGTAGCGACCTGGACAGCACTCCCACCGCAGAAAAGTCCAAATCATGCCTTGACGGCAGGCCTCTGGGGAAAACAGGGAACTACTTAGACCCTGCTACCTGGCGTGGACGCTTCACCCTTTGCGGTGGTCCAAAGGAGCCAACTTACCCGTGTGTACATTGGTGACAGTGTATGCCAAGTTTCCTGCCAGTTCTTTGAATGGTGCAGAGTCACCACCACTATGAACAATGGGAGGGACTGCAGTACCACCAAACTTGGACAGGAGCACAGGTCTAAGCTTCTGCACTTAAGGTTGGCTTGACGGCATACTGCTGTCTCTTGGCAATCGTCTCGGATGATAATCGGATGCTGGCACCATGAGTGACGACGGAGCAGGAGTATCTGGGACACGGTAGATGATGTAACTAGCAGGGAGTTGACCCTTCGGCCATGAGGTGGTGAAGCCATGATGCCTGAAATGGGAGGCGTTGCCAATGGGTGCTACAGTAGTTGAGATCTCTGGATGGGACCACCACATCTGAAAACAGTATGGTGACTACTGCTTGATGTTGAGCAGGGCCTTGGTTACTATGTTAGGTCCTGGCACGCTTTAACTTTTGCCAACAGATTCGGACATATAGCCAAGTTCGCTCCTCTGGTGATTAGCAAAAAACTGGTACACCGCTCCAAAGTAGGTGATTTTACACCTAAGGTTCCGCACTGGACTGATGTTACCGCCCTGAACCCGCGTGAGTCCCTGTGCCGCTATTTCTGAGACCTGCAAAAGTGAGTTGTCTAAATTGTGGCCTGTTTGGCTCCCAACCTGCACTGCTGCCACTGACTGACTCCCGGCCAACACTACCGACTTACGAAGCCTGCGCCACTGCTGACACGCGAGCTGACTGCTCTCTTCTTCCTATGATAATGATGAACCTTGTACACTGGTTGGTCCTGGTCAGTTGACTAGCATCACATGGCTTTTAAAACAACCAGTATTCTGATGGACACCCGTACCTATACTCTCGGCACCCGACATTAAATCTATACTTTCCAAGATCCCCAGATTGTCTGTCGTTCCCAAAGCCTCCTTCTTCTCTCCCGTCTCATAAACAACCTTAATGTAGAGATAACGGAATGCTTCCAGGCGCGCGAGACAATGGCGTAGTCGAGGTTAGGGCGCCACTTCAATCCCAGGTAGAAAAGGGGGCACACAGAAGGCATGGAGTGGACATGAAATTTTCCGTTTGGGGGCACTTTATGCCTTGTTTATCATAGGAACACCTCAGAATATCTTGTCCCTGCCCCGCCATGCTTCTCCCCGGACTCCATGTAGCGATCGGCTAAATCGCATTTAGGGTGTTTGCCTGTCACCGCCATCCTCCTCAACAGTGTCGCTGTACAAAGCCTGACCGCTCTTAACATAACCCCCCATTGCCACTCTCCTCATCACTATTTGCCCGCTTCTGCAAGAAGCAGCGAATTTCTTCCCCACCTCTTTGCTGCCCACTGTCCAGAGGCCACAGCACATAGTAGTTCTCTGGGTGTGGGAAGCGAACGGGACAGAGGTGGGTTGAGGACAGGTAAGAGCCCTTCACCTGCACCCGGGCCATGCCAAACTAGGGGTTGTGTGTTGACAAACCCACCGGACTCTTGGCTGGGGTGTCAGATGTCATCTGGTGAGAAAGTGTATGAACTAATGTGTGGTCCACACATGCAGGGTAGATGACACCGGTTGTGTGGCCTCGGCAGTGTGACTCCTGCTGTGACATCCCCTTACGGTGCTGAGATTGTGGTGGCTTCGGTAACCTACTACTGTGTTCTTTGACGCTATGGTAGGATCGTAGCCCTCAGCTTGTTTTTTTCCAACTGTCGCTTTATCAGGCTTTATCAGACTTTATCAGGCTACATTCCCGCTTCAGTTTTTTGGTCAGTTTTGCCCTCTTAAGTGCCCAGGGAATTTTTAGTGAAGCGATTCTAAGAGCAGCGGCGTTCATATGCGTGTCATACTAAAACTCATAATTGTTTGAAGGACCAAACCAAGCTCCTCTGCATATTTAAGCATGGGCACAAACGTTTTACAGCCCTACCAGGCTCCTGTGCAGCCAGGAAATAGCTGTTTTTAAATGCATTTCGTCCCGAAGTAATTCGGACCGAAACTAATTTTGTCGGACAATTCGGCGAAGTCGGTGAATCGAATTTTTGAGAAATTCGCCCATCTCTACTAGTGACCATTGTGAAATGTGTCAGATATAAATGGTACCTCCAACTCAGATCTAAACTAGGCCCAAGAAATATAATAATGTCAGATGGGAGGGATTGTGCTATAGTTGTTCTGGAAGAACAACTATACCATCAACAGGTAAAAATTCAGGGTGCATTACATAGTAAGTACAGCTGAAAAAAGACAAATGTCTATCTAGCTCAATCCCTTAAGGGTAAACCTTGGTTCTTTTCCAGAAATTAGGTTTTTATTTAGGAATTATCACCGGTCATGTCCAATGAATTTATAGATGAATGTACATAAATCCCCAGGTTCATACCTTCATTCACCTTAACACTGTCTTTTATTCTCCTATACCATTTTTTACCATTTGCTAACATGTTGAGGATATCTAATTGGCTGACATGAGGATACACTTTAAAATTCAAAGGGACATTTATTACTGGCTGTTTACCTGTGTTTTGGTTAGTAAGACTAAAGTTGATTGTCTAACCTGATCTGCGATTGTTGATGTTCTAATACAGTGAGACTTCATTGTCTAGGTTGACTTTTGACTGCACAATTCGCATCTATGTATCTGTTGTTAAAATGTTTAAATTAAAAATAAAAATGTTCTTGATAAAAAAAAATTCAAAGGGAAAGACTGATGGTTGGGGGCCCATGTTTAGACATTTGTCATATACAGATATTAACAGTAGACAGCAATAAACAAGAATAGTCTTTGAAGGACAGCTCTCATGTTACTCATCAAACTGACTACCTGAATGTGCAAAGTCCTAAACATTTATGTTTTTGCGCATGGCTATAGGAGGGGAAAACGGTAGCTGTCAAAAACCTGAATAAACGTCTTCCAATTTCAGAATATTATTATTATTTTTATTATTTTAAAGCGCCCATTGATTCCAGGGCATTGTACATTTCAGGGAGAGTTTAATACATAACCATATGTCAAACAAGTACAATGGTGACGATTAAATGACTAGCAACTTGTAGAGTGGGTAGAGAGGACCCTGCCGCGGAGAAGGATGGGCTTACAATCTACAAGGAGAAAGGAGGGGAGAGCAGAAGCTGTGGGGGCAGACATGTTTGTGAGGTGGTTTTTGTACATGGTGGTGGGGTTAATGTAGGTTATAGCTATCCTAAAGAGATGGGTTTTGGAGGTTAATGAGTCCAGGAGGAATGGTGGTTTTCGTGTTGGAATTGATGTTGGATTGTGAATGAGCACGAGTGAAAGTCTTGGAGAACGGTTATTGTATACTGTTGTTTGTAAATATATATATATATTTATATATAATATATATATTTATTATATAATATATATTTATATATATATATATATATATATATAGCTATATATATTTTATATATATATATATATATATAATGAGTCACAGAGAGGGGGGGGTGGATGTTATTCCTACAAAGTAGAAAATTTCTGACTCCATCATCAATTAAGAACGATGGAGGCACATGCATTTTCATGCCTCTTTTTCCAGTGTTCATATTAAGCATTTATTTAGGTCTAATTCCTTAGAAGGGGTGTATTTCTAACACAATGATTAGCTTTTAAACATGTAGGTGCTTTCAGGCAGTCTTATCTCCAGCGTGATGTTTACATAAGCTTCCCAGCTTACTGTCCGCTCTCTGCTGCTCTAATAGGCTTAGCATCATTGACCCAGAGGCATGATGAGGTCATTTCCTGCTATGTGTTATCTCAAGCACAGGAGCTTGCTTTTGTCTTTGTTACTGTACAAACTTTGTCCTGTAGGAAGTCTGCATTTATTGCTGACACCATCCTCCTTGTTTGCAATGCCCATCTAACAGGTAATCACTAGGAAAATTTTAGCAGAATCTGATTCATTGCTGTAGAAACCTCCCCGCCTTTTAATATGTGCCCGTAACGCTGGCTGTGGAAGAAGAACAGCCCTGTTTTATAAACTACCATAGTAAGAACCACTCCTTTAACATCTATGCCACTTAACGCTAGAATTGACATGTTTTGGTTAGTGCATTCTTCAGTGACCCTTCAAGTTTTATGCAGTGTTGCCCACTGCAATGCATATGAACCCAACCTAACACATAAGGTTGGGTGAAATCCTAATAAATGCAATCATCAAATTTGCATGACCCGATGGACTGATTATGAATCCATATTAGCTGGTGCTTGCATATGTAATAATCACCAGAACACCAAAAATTAATCCCTTTTACTACCTTAGGACCTCCATAAAAAATACCCAATTTTTGGATTATTAGGAAATAGGACTGGACGAAATAATACTTTCTTTACTAAATCATAAATTTATCTTTTTTTTATTTTTATCAGGTTCTCTATGTTAGCAGAAAGGGGCTACATGTTCTTCCTCCGGTGGTTTGTGTCGCCCTCTGATATCCATAATGTTATGTGTAAGGGTCGGTGGAAATTCGCCTGGGACCACCAACAAGCGATGATTTTAGTTAAGCCACAACCAGGGAGGGGAGTCTAAGGTAGCCCCCGGTTTTAACCAGAGCACGGGCAAAGCGGGATGGACTTGCTGCGGGTGAGGGCTACCAGGTCGCTACCCTGATGTGACTTGCTTGCGGATGGCGGCCGGGGGGTTTTACTGCGTGGTACAGAATCGGGATATCCAAAGGCGTAGTCGGGGACAGGCAGGGAAGAATGATGGTCGGGGCAGGCGGGAAGGGGGGGGCAGAGGTTTTCGTGGTCAGAGACGGGCAGTCAGGTTCAGGGCAGGCGGCAACAAGGCAAGGTCAGGAAACGTAGCAGAACGGACTGGTACACGGGTAATCAGACAGGACTTTTACTCGCAACTAGGTTTTCTTTTTAGTTTCCTCCGCTTTTTCTTTTTTTCCTCATTTTTGCTTTGCCCAGAAGTCTCGCCGTCATCAGCCCGTTTTCTCTTTCTAGATGTTGGTTTCAGATCTGGTACAAAGGTACACAAATTCACAGTGTAAATATTTTTTCTATACTCATATACTATATATCCCAAATATAATAAGAAGATCATACTGTAATTTTTATATGAAGAATATTTCATATAGGTTCCTATATCAGGACCCAAGGTCTTTAGAAAAAGTAAGGGGATTTATCAAGTGATGTATGCGGGTTCTAATGGGGTACAACAGTAATATTTTGTTGGGCCACGACATTTGCAAAAATATGCTACTTCTTTTCTGCACTTTATCCTATTTTTCAAACTTTTCTTTAAAAGTGGCTAAATGATTTGGCAGGAAGTGCGGAAACTTGGTTTGTTGTATATTATAATAAAGAAATCTACTCTAGCTTATATTCGGATTTGACTGCAGCAGGCCCATGAGCCACTGTTGGGAAGCGACATCTGTGGGTTTTATTGGGGGTCCACAGTGGTACTTTAAAATCGAGCGGACTATATAAGGTAGATTTTAGTTTCAGTTCACAACTCTTCCAAACTGGCTGCACGGAGCACGTTTGTAAAAAATGGGGAATCCCTTTATTGATATTCCCCTGTACTCTTTAACCCCTTATCAACACAGCATGTATTGGTACTGGTGTTGGTAAGGTTCTATGTAACAAGATTGCAGAAATGTGTACTAACAATTGAGCCCCTCTACTAGTCATGTAAGGGGGGACTTGAGGTACCGTATTTTAGTTAATAAAAGTCCATTATCTAAATATAACATTATTTATCCTATACACTGAACAGAAGAAAAAAAAAATTTCCATGCGAACAAGATCAGGTATTTTTTTTTATCCACTTTTAGATGTAAAGTTTCATCTATCCAAAAATAGTCCAATTAAAAATACCCGTTGTTTAAGGGCCGCAAAAAAACCAATAAAAATAGTCCCTCACTCTGGTCCATAGATTGAAGTACAAAAAAGTAATTGGTCGCAGAAAATGGCGCTATAGCGCAAATTTAAAAAAATGTTATAAAAAATGTCCACTACATGATTTGTCCTGTTTTCTTTGTTTCGTTTTGTGTTCAGGGGCATGTTTCTGACTTTAACTAGGGCTGGTAGAAGCCAGGTCTGCTAGCTATAGCGACCAGGGCTTTCAGCCTCACAGGAGGAGATCAAACAAGTCTGTAGCTTTAGAGCGACCTGAGGAGCTGATGCAGCCATACAAAAGAGGGATATCTAGGAATTAGGTTTTTTAGGATACTGTATTGGACATATATTGCAAAGTGACTTGTTTTTGCAAGATATTTAACATGAAAAGCAATCCTTGTAGTGAGACAACCCCTTTAATAACTTGTTAGATTAATTCTAGAGGTTATTATGGTTGTGTGGATACCTAATATATGTAGGGGTTTTTGAGTATGTAATGTATGCACAATAATCTTTTATTAAATATTTATTTTTATTTGATTATTTATTTTATTTTTTTTCTACACTTTTTTATGTTTTTAACTTTTTTTTTACACTTTGTAATGTATTAGACACATTAGAATCTGAGTCAGTTTGACACAGGTAGCGATCAGGGCAGCACACAGTCTATCCTGATCACTGGCTACACCAGGACAATCCTGGGGCTGCTACTCTGGGTCCTCAGGGCTGACTGGGTGCAGCTGATTCTCCTGGAGTCTCTGTCGGGTCACTGGGGTGCTCCCACGACCACCCTAACAGAGCAGGGGGGAAGGGGGGGAAGAGAGGAAAGCCCTTTGATTGCGCTGCAGTCACTGACTACAGCAATCAATGGATTAAGCGCTGGGAAGTGGAAGTCCCACCCCCCGCTCCTCGGCACTTGCATGAGTTGTGCTGGGAATAGGGCTGTGTAGTATAGCACTGTTCTCTGCACTGCTGTGGCACCAGGAGGCGCAATTACCCCTGTTGTCTCTGCAGCGCCGCGTCACACCTCAAAAAAAATGAATGGTCGCTGCAGGCAAATGACCTGGAAAATGCCCGACGCCCAAATACCAAATAGATGGTGGGCGGTCGGGGGTGTTCACGGGTCGGTTTTTGGTGTTTTAGGAAGAATTATAATAATGCTGTTATCTGGCTTAATGCTGCTCGTTGCATAGGGTTGTTCTCTTTATAAGGCTTTGTCTACACGGTTACTGGCTTTGGTGGGGCGGAGTCGTGGGCGGTATGTCTGGTGCAGTGTATCGGCGTTTTTTTCCTTGGATATACTCCAGTGCCAATTTGTCTGAGGGTTTGGAGTATAATGGTCTGTGATGTGGGGGCGGGGTGGTTTGGTCCAGCAAGGGGCGTATTCTGTGGGGTTGTACTGATGGTTTCTGCCGACCACTGTGTCCCGTTGGGTGGGCGGGGGGTGAATGGGTCTGGGGATGGGATGTAGAAATATCCGAGGGAAGAAAACCAACTGCGGGTTTTTGATTTTGTGGGGAATACCACCATATATAATAATATATATTTCGGCAGTTTTATGTATTTGACCTAGCAAATTTGGATCGGCTTTTTAACATTGACCGCGTTTTAATAGCCTTACTGTTAATGTGCAATCATTTTGGGCTTTTAGGAATACATGTTTATAGTTAAAGTAAGAAGAAATTTCTAGGTAAGATGATACTATATTAAACTATGTTGTATTATTACCTGGGCCTCCAGCGGACTCCTGGGCTTCAAGCTCTTCCCACGCTCGCCTTAGTTCTTCCAAATCTATGAGGATGAAGAATTTGGAGACATTTTATTTGTCTTTTTGACCTTTGTGTGCGCCTGAACAAATTTTAAGTTTTACTTTCTTTTGTCTGTAATTAAAAATTAGTCTATTTCCTATTCTTTGCAGCGGGCCTATCCATTGTAAAGGTATTTTTTTTTTTTTTTTTTTAAGATGGCTCCCATGGGTTATGTGTGCCTATGTAATGGCATATGTCAGAGACATTCATCGGGGGTATTGTTAATCTAGAGATCACTCCCTGAGGTATACTCCACCAAATAACATCACCTGCAGTGCGTATGTTATTTCTCCTTAACTCACAGTTTATTACTGAAACCTAAAATGTTCTACATTCCCTCAACTTTCTGATATTATAATGTAAATGATAATGACTTACTCGGGCGTGGCCTCCTCGGCCTCCTCTCCCTATTTTCATCAAAGGTAACATCTTCATCCACTGCTCCCTCCTGATACCAAGGGATTCCAAACTCTGCAGCACAAGAGAAGTGACAACATTAGATAACATACATGATAACAGTTTTGACAATTTAATATGTTAGGATTATTGATTGAGTGATTGTCATGTAAGTCACGTTCAGTAGAATGATATATAAATTACTGTTGTTATATTCTGTATTATAAGTAACAAAAGTTCGCTCTCCAGAATTACCATTACTAGAACCTAAGATACCTTTTAGAGGCTGAGTATATTTGATGGTAAGCTTTCGAGAGAACTAGCTCCCTTCTTCAGACATGGTGTTATACAAGAAACTGAACATTTACAGACTTTTTATACACAAAAGACATGGACCTTCAAAGAATCAATATAAGCATTTTGTTATTTTTAAGAATTCTAGGGTCCCAAAACATCTGGGGCTCGTTTTTTTCTGAGTAGGGCTGGGTTCACACGGAATTTTTTGTGTCTCTGAACTGCCCGACCGCCGGCGGCATAACCGTTCGACGGCAAAACCCGTGCAGTGGGGACTGCTGCACGGGTTTTCCATAGAGCACAATTGTGCTTATTTTCGGCCGGTTTTTCAGGCGGTCTGAAAAACCGCAAACCGGCTGAAAAACCGGCCGAAAACCCGTGCCGTGGGGACATGCCCTAAGAGTACCTCATTGAACAGAAATAATGGAAACACAACTGAACCCTGATGTATCAATTTGGATAAGATTTTAAAAGGGTTACAGCAACAAAGCTTCCATTATGAAGAGAACGGAATTTAACTGTATTTCAACTAAGGCTATGTCTACACTGCATCGGACAAAAAACGGCCTGAAAGCGGCCGTCTTTTCTCCGATGCAGGACCGTGGCTTTTGTCACGCTTTGTGCAAAAACCGTGGTCACTTTTCGTTTTCCTGACGTCGCCCATACAATAGTATTATATGGGAAGATGGCAAGAAAACGAGAAGCGCCGGCGTATTATACAACATGTTGTATAATGCGCCGCTGCCGAGAGACAGGCAGAGAAAAGATGAATTGTGTAGACTGCAGCTCGTTTTTCCCATTGCCGCCTATGGGACCGCAGGAAAGATCGTATCTTCGGCGCTTTTAAAAAACGAAAAGCGCCGAAGATACGATCGTTTTCCTGTGTAGTGTAGACATAGCCTAAAATGCATTTGACCTTAGAAATGATGACCTACCCCCACTCCCTCGCTCCATTCTCTGTTCCGCAACAAACAGTAAATTGGTGATCCCTGCAAACAAACCACAATCATACAGTAAGTGAAAGAACTTAGGAAGGAGGAAACAGTGTTGATTATATAGTAACTGACTTCAGTCGAGGATCTGCTTGTTACCTGTTATACCAGATCTCTTTCACATAAGCTTACTTAACATATGGTGTGTGGCTTATACAAGATAGTGGGGAGCAGCATGTATTGGACAATGATCTAAATCAGGCATCCTCAAACTGCGGCCCTCCAGCTGTTGGGAAACTACAACTCCCTTTCTTTAATTTTTTTAATCTGAAACAGTGGGAATGAGGGAGTTTATTTTTCCTACAGCTGGAGGGTTTGCAGTTTGAGGATGTCTGATCAAAATTTTTCGGCCGGCACCCCAGATAGCCCCCGAAAATTGTTAAAGGTTTTCCCTTTTAGGGGATATTTTTCCCACCCCCTACAAAAAGAGCATTTCTGGAATCAGAATAAATAAAACAAATAATTACCAAAAAATTTTAAAAACAATATTAAACAAAGCCCAATAGTAAAATTCATTTTATGAGTTGTGCTGCCCCCCTTTCCCCTTTCATATGTGATTGATACCCTCATTATCCTCCATATTCTGATACTTTCACCATGGCCCCTGGAAAAGGAGAATTTTAAACATCACAATGCCCGGAAATTTAAACCTAAAAACCTTTTTTAAATTTTTTCTGCGATTCATTAACGTATAATTATTATAATGAAATTTATAATGGTCATTTTCAAGCTTTATTGTGTTTAAAAGTTTTAACCCAAAATAAAAAAAAGACAAAAAACCCAAATTTCCTATCCCTTTTTAAAAAGCAGAAATATTTTTGTGTTCTTCAAATAAAAGAATTTTGGGGGACATCCCACCCCCACATATAAATTCTTAAAAAATTGAAATGGTTTTGGTTTTATCTTTTTTGGGAAATTAGTTATTTATTTTTTTAACCTTTTTTTTTAATTTAACATATTTTAATGTTTTTCAAAAAATTTGAAATGAAATCCTGTGTGATAGAACAGGGGTCACCACCTAAATTTCCTTGTCATACTGCGCAGCTACGTTTCAAAAACTGACCTTAAAGCGCCCTACGGGTTTTTTTTTATGTTCAGTATTAAAATTCATAAATGATAAAATTAAATTCATCTTTTGAAAATTTTTTTTGGTATATACTCCTTATACAGTGCTTATCTACAAAAGTTATAGGCTTAGATCATTTTTTTTAAAAATGGGTAAAATTTCCCTATGGATACACCCAAGCTCCAGAAATTTAAATTATTCTTTTAAAGGGCAAGATAAAAAGGGTTGCTAAAGTAGCAGTGACATCCACCCCCTTTTGGAGGTCTATAGTTTCCTCGGCTACATAGCAAAAAAATGTTTTAATAAATTGAAACATGATGGGGGAAAAAACCTTGTAACAGATTTTTCATTTGGGTTTTAAATGTTTTCAAATGAATCTCTGCTATCCATCCCAATTTTCATTTTCAATTATCACCACTTCCCAAAAACTTCACCCTTTTCAAAATTCTCCATCTCCACATTTCTAGACCAAGACGGGTTAATTGTAGTTTCTGATTGTTTTTTTTCCCGTCACATAGTTGATGACATAAACAATGGGTTTGGGAAATGTTGACCTCTGGATAGAAATTTTCAAAAATGCCCTAATTAAAAATGAATTTACAAAAAATTTTAACTGTTTTTTGAAACCCAAATAAATTTAAACAGTTTTGGGCCTATTAAAATTTTTTTTTTAATTTTTTAACAAAAATATTAAAGGGTTAATTATGAAAGTATAAACCCACCAAAAAAGTTTAAAGAAATATAAAAAGGGTTGGCTGTCGTAGTTTAAATTTAAAGCTTTTCAAAATATTGATGGGGTTTTTAAAATTTAAAAAATTCAGTTGAAGGTAACAATATCCAATTTTTCAATGCAAGTATTGGGAGAAAACACACCCCAGCATAAAAAATTTTGCAAAATCCCAGGATTCTCCCCCCCCAACCCCTGTTTTTTCTCTAACTTTTTATAATGTTTCTCCTTCTCCCAAAAATACATGTGCCAAATAAAGTCTTTACTTAAAAAAATCAAATTTTCCCTTTTCTTTTGGCAAAAAGTTTACAGGGCCCTTTTTGAAACAAAAAAAACCTTTTTGGGATTCAATAGGGTTTAACCCTTTCCGGGCCATATTTTTTCCAATTATTGGAGGGGGGGGGGGGGGGCATGCCCTTTTAATTTTCCCAAAGCCCTGAGTGCCGGGGAAAATCTTCCCTTATATCTACATCCTTATGGGGGAAAAAGAAGGAAAAATGGTGACAGCCTGGGTTTAGTGAAATTTTCCTTCTATTTCAAGAAGAATCCACTTAATGCAACAAAATATCACATTCTTTGGTAGGTCTTTCGGGATGTGAAAATTCATGTAATGATTACTTTTCGGGTAAAAAGGGAGAAATTTATTATACACACATCTTAATTTAACATTCAAAGTTAACACCATTTTCTTGAAGGGCAAGATTACTAAATTTTCAATTTCCCAAAAGCAGCCCCACTCATCACATCTATTAAAAGGGGAAAAAAAATTTTCTCTTCCCATTTTTTTAAAAAAAAAATTTTTTTAGTTTTTTATTACTAAAACCCAAATAGTTTTCCCACACCCCCCAAAAATCCCTTCATTATCACAAAAAGAGGCCTTTCCTATTGAACTTTTTTTAAAAAAGGGGGGCTAGATTGCTTCAACTTTATAACGGTCTGGGGACTCTTACATTCCCCAACCCCCTTATTAAAATTTCCCCTAGGATGGGCGAATTGATTTAAAGAATGGAATTTGTTTTGAATTTTTAAAGGGGCAAATTTGATTCTGAATGGGGAAAACGAAGTTTGGGGGGGTTCCCCGGGGGAAAAGAAGCGTATTTTTAATGGGGCAAAAAAGTTGGGAGGAAGAAAGGCGTAGCTACAAAGACAATTTTGCAGAGTTGGGGAAACCAATCAGAAAACCGGGGGAAAATTTTGTTTTGGGGCGTCCCCCGCACTATATAAGGCCGGGCGCGACCCCCGGGAGCTCCACTCCCCTCACTGTAAATGATTTAGGGGAAGGGGGCTGCCGCGGCTTATGTCTTTTCTGAAGAAATGATTTTTTATTTCAGCGATTTTTTGTGGGGTGTTTAGTTGTCTCGAGACTGGGTTTTCCTTAAAAGTTTTTTATTTTTAATTTTTTTTGGGGGATTGGAAAAGAAATCCAGTGTGCTTCCCCTGCAGGTCCCCGGATTTTACATTCAAATTTTCCAAGTGGATCTAAGCCAGGGTTCCCGTTGTATTCATTTAAAGAAACCCCGTTTTTACAATAAAATTTCCACTTCAAATTTTTGGGGTGCTCAATTTAAATGGGGCAATTTAAAATTCCCGGGGTTTAATTTAACGTTGTTTTGCTGGTGTGCTGACCCCCCAAAAAACCTTTTTTTTTCACCGCCAAAAATATATACATTTTTCCTGAAACCAATTCACAAGCAAAGGTAATTCTACTGTATCTTCCCTTTTTGTGTTGGCGAGAAAAAACACAAAATTTTTAACACGCCACAAAGCTACTAAAATTGTGCGGCTCAATTCTTTGGCGCCCAAATTTTAAATTCCAAGGGGGTTTAATTTTGCGTTTTTTTTGGGTTTTGGGGGGCTGACCCCCGAAAAACCCTCTTTTTCACCGCCCAAAAAAAATTTTATTTTTCCTGTAGCCTAATTCACCAAACAAAAAGGGTTAAAATTTCTAGTGTTTAGCGGGTTTTTTATCGACAAGGGTTGGGAAAACGGGAAGGTTTTTTGGTTGTGAAATTTCCAGGAAACATGCGATAATTAAGGTTTTAAAAATCTTTGCTTTATCTTTTTAAGTTTGGGGCCTTTTTTGGGCTTCCTGTTTAAATTTTTCGGCCAAAAATCAGATTAAAAGAAAAAGCCGGGTGAGATGTGTGTTTCGGGCATCATGACTGGGAAGTTTATGGTTTCATTGGCTGGAAAAATCAATGACCCGTTTTACAATTTGAACAGGGGTTTCCCTTTTTGCCCCAAAATGCCCTCTCAAAACGTCTCATAGGGAAAGGGGGCCCCGCGCTCTGCCCGTGGCCAAACAGCTTAAACCCAAATTAGTTATTTCTGCACAGAGAAAAACCCCTACTATTTGCTGGAACCCCTTTCCCAATTTTGTTAGATTAGGAAAATTTAAGATTTTTGTTTTTTAGCTAAGGGAATTTTTAAAAAAGCATCCAACCTGTAAATTCACGGGGGGGGGGAAACGGGGGGGGGGGGGGGGGGGGGGGCCGAAACAGACAACTCTTTTCCCATAAAGAACACTGGATAAAGTTTAAACCCAAAAAACTTAAATTAGACATTGTAGTGGGAAAATCTTTATTAAAAAAACCCGTTTTTCTTTGAAATTTTCCTGGGAAAATTGGGGACCCCGAACTTAAAAATTTGGAAAACATTCATTTCTAGTAATCAGGGCTCTTTTTTTAGCTGCAAAACTCCACTTTTATTATCAGTTTTTACAAATTTTTTAGATAGGTTTCAATTTTTAATTTTAAACCCCTTTCACCTGTGACTGTTGATATATCCCCCCTTTCAGTTTAAAATTTCAATTTCCAGCAATTTGCAGTCACAAAGGGTTTTTTTTTTTGCCAAAAAAAAACCCGGGGTATGTACGAAAACATCACATTTACGTGTTTTTTTTACTTTTTGCGCACCAGCATTGTTTAAATTTACGAGCATCTACTTTAAAACTTAAAACAGCAATTCTATATTTCACCACAGGTGAATTTAAAGGTGCAAAAAAAAAAGTTTAAATAAACCCAAAAAATAAAGATACTGTTTTTTGGGAAATTTTTCCCAGCCAATTTGTTGATTTGGGAAAAATTTCAGTTAAAAAAGAATCCAGCAATTTTGTTTTGTTTTGGGGGGATTTTAGAAAAAGCTGTGTTTTTCCGTCTTTTAATAAGGACTTTTCCCAAAAATTCCATACCTTCTCAAATTTTTTTTATTTCCCGAACATGGAGCGAAATGCAGGTTGGGAAGCCCGGGAAGAGGGGGGTAGGACATGGAGGTAAAAGGTACGGGGGAAGTGCTTTCCCTTTCCCCCGCTGGCGACAACCCCGCATGCCAGCGGATCGTCAGTTGCGGACCGTAGGCCTGTCACCTGGGTCAGGGGCCCCGGAATTTTAAAATAACGAACATCGCGCCCAATTTTGTCCCCTTTAGTGGTTAATGCAACCTGAAACCAGCAGTCTTAACTCCTCGTCCTTTCCCCGTAAAGGCCACAAATTTTCATCCCTCATCATCCCCAAGTGGGTAATGTGGTTTTTGGGGGGCATGCTGCGGGCCAGGACATTTATCAAAGTCCAGTTCAACTAAAATGGTGGTTGGAAAAAACTTTTCCCTTTTTTTTCCCGGGACTTTTTAATTGGGGGTCCCGACAGGGGTTTTAAAGGGCCCTACGTGGCCCCGGGAAAGGGACAGTAAATGTCCCCGTTTTAAAATAAAATGGTAGTTGAAAGATCCTTTTTTCCGGGACTTTTTAAATGTGGGGGGGGCATCAGGTTTGGGGGTCATGCTGGTTTTTCCCCCACAAAGGGTATTCAATTCCATTCAATAACATGATGGTTCAAATCATAAAAAAAAAAAAATGCCTTCTGGCACTTTTTAATTTGTGGGTGATGCAGGGTTTTAAGGGGGAAAAGGGTGTGGTACAAGACAGGGATAGTAATGGGCCCGGACTTTTTTTTTTTGACTTTTAAACCAAGGTTTTTGGGCCCAAGATGTTTGCAGTAAACCAATTTTACTGTTGGGGGATGTTGATTTCCCGCTTCTCCAGCCCTTTTTTGGGTGTAATAATAAGGTGTTTTTTGCTCCCCCCTTTGACCCTTTTTTGGTAATCGTTTTAATCGGGTGCTCACTTCCCAAAAAACCTTAAACGATAGCGGGCCCCCACTATCCCACTATCGCTCGTTTCGATGCCCAAAGCAATCGCTCAACACTTTTTTAAATTTCCAAAGTATTTCTTGTTGTGTGCGTAAAAAAACACCAATTGAAACAAAGCCTTAAAAAAGCTACTAGTTTGTGCGGCTCAATTTTTTTGGCCCCAAATTTTCATCCCCCGGGGTTTAAAAAAAACATTGTTTTTGTGGTGTGGGTGACAAGAATAAACATCAACACCTTCCTCTTCATCACTGAAGACCATCGTATTCTCCCACCAGCCCAGGAGCAAATTTGCGTATGTGGGAGCCATCGGGCTCCCCATCGCAGTCCCCCTGAGCTGGTGGTAGGCGTTTCATGGAACATGGTGCTGTGAGTTTATACCTTCTCCTGATATGTGTAATAGGGGGCGTTCTTCTCCTCTATTTTTGGAGGAGTGTCTACCCTGGGGGGGGGTTATTTAGTCCACCAGGTGTAGGACATAGTTGTGGGACATTTTAAACCAACACTGGTATTAGGGTCCCCACCGTAGGGATTTCACACCAATCCTATGTTTGGATACATCCATTGGAATCCCTGTGAGATACATATAGGATATTCAGGTACGTTTTGATCTCTTTATCTTGGGAGTATAAGGAAAACTGTTGTCTTTTTCTCCTTGATAGTTATATGTTTTGTATACGTTTTTATATTTATTATTTTTTGTAGATGGATATGTTGTTTCTTACCCACTGAGGAGTCCCTGGAATGGGACGAAACGCGTTTGGGGTATAAGTGGCGTTTTATCGTTACCAGCGCCCTGTATATGTCATCTTATTGATCCTACTTATCGTTTCGGGTCTATTGGCGCAGATAAGTACTGGCATCTTGTATATCCTACTTATTGCTATTGCTTGTTACATGTTTCTGTAGGGTATTGTTTATACCATTTAGCGATAGGGGCAATTTATCCCTATTTTCTGTGGTAATTTGAGAGTTATATAATTATATTGTCGCTTTCTTACTTTATCTGTCCTTTTGTGGTACTACACATTTTGTATGCCATTTTGTCTGCCCCTATATTTTCCCATTTTTGGGGTCCGCTGTTGGAGTGTACACAATAGGCGGTAGTTTATCTAGGGGACAGTTTAGGAGTTATTCTTGGGGTCGCCCTTATCGGGACGGGTTCCCCTTTTTTGTGAGGTACCATAGGGTGTATAGTTTAGCGGACAGTGCAGGTGTATTGTCCTTATCCTGTTGGGTGCTGTGTCACCATTTTTGTATGTCACAGTAATTTTTATTATTTTTTGTTCTATTAAAAGGTATGTTTTAAAGGAGTAGTTTTTTGGGTTGGTATTGAAATAAAATTCAAAATGAAATAATTTAATGGCCTCTCAGGTAAAAAATTGTATTTTAGAAAAGGCCAGAAGAGCAAAGTACTTTTCTGTAATGATGGACTGCACGCAGGATGCAAGTCATACAAAGCAGCTATCCTGCACATTAAGATTTGCTCATATTGATAATGAACGTGTTGAAATAAGTGAACACTTCTTTGGCTATCATCCTGTGAGTGATACATCTGGCAAAGGTCTTGCTAACCTCCTTCTGGAAGAAATGTCAAAATGTGGCTTAGCTATGAACAATTGTCGAGGGCAAGGTTATGATAATGGTGCCATTATGATTGGCATGAACAAAGAAGTGCAGTCAAGGATCTTAGAACAATATCGTCGGGCATTTTTTAACCTATGTGGTTGCCATAGTTTAAGTTTAGCTGTAGGTGATGCTCTTTTTGGTGTTTTGCAGAGACTTTATAATCCATTTGCCTCATCCTCCAAATGGTGGTGCATTATAAGTGACCATGTCAAGCACCATGTCAAGAAAGAGTGTGCTACACTCTGGGAATGCAGAGTTGAGAGCTTGAAAGCAGTATGTTAGCAGTATAGTGAAATTCATGAGGCTCTCTTAGATATTGAACAAAATATTGATGACTCCACTCTTGCTTCAGAAGCAAAATCTCTTTTGTTAATGTTAAAAGACTTCAGCTTTCTTGTCACTCTTATCATTTGGTATGATCTTTTGTTTCAAGTACATATTGTAAGCAAATCCATGCAGTTCATAGATATGGAGCTAACCCAATGCAACAATTTGCTCAAGAATTGTACTGCTTTTGCTAAATATCAAGATTCTGGCTACGAATCTGCAAAGATAGCTGCTACAGGAATAGCTCTAAATTTGGCCTTTTATTTATTGTAAATTTGGGTTCAATTGCCAAATAAGAAAGATTGTTTGATAGAAAAATCAGGATGAACCGGCTTCAGATACAGAGCAACATTTTAAGATATCTATTTTCTATCCTTTGATAGACCACATGGCTACATCACTGGAAAGACCTTTCTCTCTGTTGTCAAACCTTAATGAATTATGGGGCTTTCTGTATAACATAAAGGATTTGCCAGAAAAAGAAAATCTTAAAGATATTTGTAAAAGATTGGAAAAAGTGTTAAGTAGTGATGACCGATTACGTCGGCTCTTCACCTGCGAGTGGCAGAGGCACAAACATTCCTGGAGCAGGTCGCAGCACAGCAAGGGGACGTCGCATCAGTGGTCACTCGGTGAGGCCACAACTGCCGCTGTCATCTAGCGGACGTGTACTGACTAGCAACCCAATGGTTCTTGATTGGTTGACTTGGGCATCCACTTTTCCCCCCAAATGACATCTGACAACCCCAGCCCAAAAGTCGGTGGGAACGTCAGACACAACCCTTAGTTGGCATGGCCGGGAGCGGGTCAGCGGCCCTCACCTGTCCTCAACCCGCCTCTGTCCCATCCGGTTCCCTCAGCCAGAGATCTACTATGTGGTCTGGGCTCAGCGCCACTACATAGCGAGGATTAACAATTTGAGGAGGGGAGTTTAGCAGCTACTTGGCGCGAAGAAATGGGGCTCAATATCCCCTGCTTCTTGCAGTAGGGGGCAAAGTATAGATGTTGAGAGTAACATGGGAGGTCATGTTGTGAGGGGTCAGCCTCTGCATACCAAGACGGTGATGAGGACAGCAGTGACGATGAAAACACAAATAATGATGATTTAGCCGACCGCACTTGGGGAGCCGGTGAGGCAAGGGCTTCATCATCGTCAGGAGAAGAGGGCGTCAAGCTTGCGCGTCAGGCAGCGGCGGGAGCCAGCAGTGGGTCGTGTGGCCGTGAGTCCAGCAGGATAGCAGCAGTGTGAGGTCGGGAGCCAAGCGGCCCTGGGGTTAAAAAAACCCGCTTCGCAGGTCCAAAAAGTAGGGCACAGGGGGGGGGGGGCCCCGGGGGGGGGGGGGCGGAAACC
>JAODAL010041575.1:0-35736 GCA_025379985.1 Phyllomedusa bahiana | reverse complement strand
GAAAACGCTCCGGGAAACTCGGTGAGGAAAGAAGCCAGGTTAAGGCCGTGGGGGACCTTAATTTTTTTTAACCCCTGTCCCAAGGGGGGTTTAGCCCGGGCCAGGGCTTTCCCCGGGAGAAGGCTTATTTACGAAGGGCCCCTTAGCCCGTTCGGTGGGAAATTTTGGTTTTTGCTCATTAACTAAAATATGCAGGGAGCATTGGGTGAAAAGCCCCTGCGGGCCCCTTGGGGCCCCCCAACGAATTTGGTCGGCATAATGACGGAGCCTTTAAACCGGGGTTTGGGGAAAGGGGGGAAAAAAAAAAGGGGGAAAAAAAAAAAGCAGGGGGGAGCCAGGGGGAGCGGGTTGCTGCGGGCCTGGGCGGGCCAGGAACAGCCCCCTCATGGCAGAGAGGGCTGATTTTTCCCGGGGCCTTCCCTGGGCGATCTGTTGTGACTGCTGACCCACAAGGCAGTAAAGGTCACAGTCAGAGGGCCCAGGGCACCTTGGGGGGGAAAACCATGGCCGGATCTTGCTGTCACATACCCGGACTTTAGAAGTGGACCCCACTGGACCACCCCCCAAAGCGAGGGTTGAAAGCCACGCCAGGCGAACGGGAATCTAAGTGGTCCCGGTTTTTCCCCGGGCCCGCCCCCAAAGCGGGAGGGGACTTCCCCTTGAGGGGGAGTCTCCCGGGGTGTTACCCCGACGTGATTTTCTTGCGGTGGCCCCAAAGGGGTAAAAGCGTGGTGCAGAACCCGTAAGGCGGCCCCCTGTAGTCGGGGAAGGCAGAAGGTCAGGGCAGGCCCCACGGGTTCTTTTTTTTTTGGGGGGACGGGCGGTAGGTCAGGGCAGGGGCAGGATGCCGTGGCCCGGGGGAAGGGAAAGGGTAATGGTACGGTACACCCCGGTAAGTCAAAACAAGGTTTAGTAACGCTTTCTCTATGGGCCCAGAAAGGGGGCACAAAAGATCCGGAAAACAGCCCCAGGAAGGGGGCAGGCTTAAAAAAAGGCCAGGGGACCGGCAAAAAGCCAAAAAAGGGGACCCCCGGGCCCCTTTAAATCCCCCGGAGGGGCCGGGGACGCGCGCCCCCGGGGAGGCCAGACCGCAAAAAGGAGCGGGGCCCCGGGTAAGAAAGACCCGGGGCCCGGGCCGGGTGGGGGCCCCCCCCCAAACCGCCCGACATGCGGGGGGCGGTCCCCGCTCGTGCGGCCGACCACGGGTGTGCCCGCGACCGGGGTGGGGGCCCCCGGGGGCCCCCCCCACCCGGGGACAGGGGGGAAAAATGCACCCCGGCCCTACTGGGGTGAATTTTAATAATAAAAAATAGATACCAATAAAATTTCCCTAGGCAGTTTAATGTCCCCCATAGGCAAAATGTAGGCATTTTTAAAGCCCCCCTAGGCAGGTATAGGCATTTTAAAATTGCCCCCATGGGCAGATATAGGCGTTTAATGTCCCCCTTTAAGGCAGATATGGGGCTGGTATGGGCGGGTTTAATTCCCTTTGGCGGGTTTATAGGCTTTTTAAAATTTTTGTTCCCCCAAAGGCAGGTTTTTAGGCTTTTAAATGGGCCCAGCTAAAAGCCCCCCATACCCAGGTTTAGGCAGTATAGGTCGTAATAGGCAGATATAGGTCCTCATAGGCAGGTTATAGGCAGATAATTGGCCCATAGGCAGGCATAGGTCGTTATAGGCAGGTATATGCCTCCCTACGCAGGGTATAGGTCCCCCTAGGCAGGCTATAGGCAAGTATAGGCAGGTATAGGTCCTCTAGGCGGGTATAGGCAGGTATAGGTCCCCTAGGCAGGGTATAGGCAGCTATAGGTCCCCTAGGCAGGGTATAGGCCGGTATAGGTCCTCATAGGCAAGATATAGGCAGGTGTAGGCTATATAGGCAGGTATAGGTCGTTATAGGCGAGGTATAGGCAGGTGTTGGCTATATAGGCAGGTATAGGTCATTATAGGCAAGGTGTAGGCTATATAGGCAGGTATAGGTCGTTATAGGCAAGGTATAGGCAGGTGTAGGCTATATAGGCAGGTATAGGTCATTATAGGCAAGGTATAGGCAGGCGTAGGCTATATAGGCAGGTATAGGTATAGGTTTTAAAACAAAAAAAAAACATTTACCTTGATCTCCGCTGCTCCGTCTCCCGGGCACGCTCCTTGGTCTTCTCGGCACAGGCGAGTGATGTCATCAGGCCGCGCACGCAGCGTGATGACACATGCTGCCTGTGCAGGAAACTCCGGACAGCCGCGATTCTGCGGCCGCCCGGAGTCCATTGCGGAGCACGGAGCGCTTGCTCTCTGCACCGCAGTGGTATCTTCCCCTCTATGCGCTCCGGAGGAGTCGCATGCAGGGGAAGAGATCGCTGACAGCGACGGGCCATCGCAGCGCCCGGACGCTGTCAGCTTACTCGGCATTCAGCTTACGCCCCCCTGAGACTGCAAAAAGCTGAAGCGTCCCGTTGGACTCGGGCCATCGCAGCACCCAGGCGCCGCAGTGCCCCTCGAGTATAAGGAGGGGATTTTTCTGCACTTTTTTTGGCTGAAAAACCGGCTTATACTCGAGTAATACGGTAAACTGTAAGGAGTAAAAGGGGAAAGGGAAAAAAAATTACAGCATTTGGGTTTGAACACTCGCTCACCAGTGTGTGTGTGTGTGTGTGTGATTACTGAGCAAAGACGAGACTGGCAGTAGCGGCCTTAGAGAAGAGGTGATGTCTGAGCATGTGTGGCCAGGACTGAGGAGCTCTCGTCATCGGTCATGTCCCTAAGAGACTGTACCCTATGGCTCACTAAGATAGCAGCTCAAACAAAAATGGTACACAATTATTGATAATTATGATTGGTGAAAATGTTTATAATTTAATTGCTTCCCACAAGATACTCATTTGCGTAAAGTTGCCTAAGTAAGCATGTTAATATTACGACGAGAAAAAATCCAGAATACAAAAACAGTACGAAAAATACAGCTGCTACAAGAATTTTTATAATATGATGCGGGAAACTGAAAAGTAAAAAAGAAAAGGAAAACCCGCTTATGTATTCATTTAAAGAAGGTAAATTATTATCCCATAAAATCTTTTTTTTTTTATATCTAAATATCTCATGTCACACATCTAAGAATATGTTGAACTGAGGAAAAAAGGTAAGCTCCGAGAAAAGCCACCATAGGAACAGGATCCTGTGTCCCCTATTAAAAATTAAACTGGCTTGATGTTCCTGTAAGCCTGGGGGACTTAACAGAGACCATACGTAGTATCTCCCTCATCCTGTTGTCTTCCTCACTTCCATTTTGGACCTCTCTCAGCATAATTCTTTACACAATGAAGGTCACGGGACAACAGTTCTTGAGGTAGGTAATTTTTCCTCAGTGTATTAGACATTTATGGTGTAACCTACTGATGTATCTTTAATGCTAGTAGTCAAAATAACCCTTTTATTAGAAGAAAGACAACAAGAGTTATGTACCATTCTTATAGGGTGAAGATAATCACATAGAACTGTGGAGCATTGACAGAGTTTTGGTGAAAACTGCTGCGTGAAATGGTTGAAAGAAATGAAAAAAGTAACTATATATAATTTATGTTTCACTCAAGTTTTAATGTAGTGCAATAATACTGTTTTATTAAACACTGAAAGAAAAGGTAAAAATGATTAATTTCCACACTGTAGGAAAAATTACAATAAAACTTTGATGACCTGCCATCTGTATTTTTCTTTGCAATTTTGGCTGTGTATTAAGCCGGTTATTTTAATAATAGCTTCACAGCTCAAAGTAACCGCAATGATTAGTCTGGAACACTTGGCAGGTCTTTTTTTCTAAGAGCTAGTCATTGCTTTGACAAAACTGTTGAGATTCTAGTTCAGCATTTGCCCCTTGTCCCCTCATCTCTGACCATTGTGTCCCGAATGCCAGTCAAGAAAACTTTGTCTGTCTGTTATGATTACTCCGGCGGTGCCTGCAGACCTGCAGATCACTTAAGTAATGGGGTCAAAATGAAAATAAAATGATTTTTGAAGCTGAAAAAGTGATATTTTGCCTCATTAAAATGATACAAATATATTTCTGTCAACTGGATAAAAACTAGCAATTAAAATCATGGCTTGCTTGAGAGTATGTCAAAAATCATATGAGGATTCCATTAAAACTTTAGAATTATGCATATACTTAGATGATATTTTTCTTGTTGAGATATAGAATGTTTATGAACTGCCCTTCTCTCCATATAGGTGTAGCAGAGGTGTGTGTCAATGCAGGATCGCTGAATTGATGTTTATACTACATAAAATTTTACATAGGACTGGAGATAAATTTACAGATTCTAATGGTGAACAAAAATTAAAAAATAAAAAAAAGTTAAAGTCAATCTACAATATTTATTGATAAATTGAGATACTTTAAGATTGTTATTAACAGATATCTTATAAACTTCTCATAGCTAATAACAATACCACAGTACAGTGGGTTACAATAGTTTTCATACCCCTTGAATTATTCCTCATTTTTAAAAATCACAGCCTTAAACATAAACATGTTTTATTGATATTTTATATTATAGAGCAACACAATGTAGCAAGTATTTGTGAAGCATAAAAATGATACATTCTTTTTCCAAATTTTTGCAAATTAAAAAAACTGAAAACGGTGGCATTCATATGTATTCAGCCTCCTGTACTCTGATACCCCTAAATAAAATTCAGAGTGAATGATTGCCTTGAGAAGTCACCTAATTAGTAAATGGAGTACATTTGTATGTAATTTATTCTTAGTATAACTACAGCTGCTTTGTGAAGGCCTCGGAGGTTTGTTAGAGAACATTAGGGGACAAACAACATCATGAAAACCAAGGAACACATCAGACAGCTCACGAATAAAATTGTGGCAAAGTGTATTGCAGGATTAGGTTTTTTAAAAATAATAGCCCTAGCTCTGAACATCTCACGGAGCACTGTTTAATCCATCATTTATGTAATACATGGCATATCTGGTAATCTACCAAGACATGGCTGTCCACCTAAACTGACAGCCCAGACAAGGAGAAATAGCCAAGAGGCCCATGGTCACTCTGGAGGAGCTGTTTAGATCCACAGCTTAGAAGGGAGAATCTGTCAACAGGACAACTATTAGTTTTAAACTCCACAAATCTGGCCTTTATGGATGAGTGGCAAGAAAAAAAAATGCATAAGTAAGCCAAAAGAAGTCCTGTTAACAGTTTGCATAAAGCTATGTAGGGCACATGGCACACATGTGGAAGATGGTGCTCTGGTCAGAGGAAACCAGAATTGGCTGTGGGCAAAATGTATGGAAAGGGCTGCGTCAGATTTCTGGCATGATTGGAGTCCAAAAACCTGATACAGACTTTTTTTTTAGATTGTATAAACAGTTGTAAGCCCAACTTTGGCACATTCTGCACCAGGCTTGATACAAGATATGGGGGCATGTCCCACTAGATTCGTAGAATTAGACACATTTAAGAATGTGGAATGTCATAAATAGGGGCAAAACTGTCAGTACAGCCACAACTAAAAGTGGTCTGACTGTCACAGACTAACTAGATTTTCCATTAGGGAAGAAAATATAAATTATTTCTAAATTTATACCATTAAAATAATAAAAAAGTAATGATTTATGTTATGATAATTATTAAACTATTTAAAATTAATAATATAAAATTAATAAATTATATAATCTTAAATTAATCTTAAACTATAAACAGTTGAAACCAGAAGTTTACATACACTATATAGAAAGACACATATGTATGTTTTTCTCACTATATGACATGACATCAGAATAAACATTACCTTTTTAAGGTCAATTAGGAACCAAAATTATTTAGATTTGCCACATGCCAGAATAATGAGAGAGAAAGAGAGAGAGAGAAAGAGAGAGAGAGAGAGTTTTTAAGGCATTTTTAGTACTTTCTGCAAAGTCAGAAGTTCACATACATTTCATTAGTATTTGGTAGCATTACTCATAAACTGTATGACTTGGGTCAAATGTTTAGGATATCCTTCCACAAGCTTCTCACAATAGTTGGTAGGGATTTTGGCCCACTCCTCCTGACAGAATCGGTGTAACTGAGCCATGTTTGTAGGTTGCCTTGCTTGCACCTTGCTTGCAAATTTATAATAAAAAGCGAAAAATATAAAAATCTGAACAAAATTTTATTATTAACATAAAAATGTTTACCTTAGAAAATCAACTCAATAAACTACTTTAATCTCTATAGAGAAGAACAGAAGCTCCTAAAGGTATGTCCACACGGCAAGAGTCAGATTTGAAAACCATCTGAAAACCAACTGTCAATTCTCCCCATATACTTTATTAGTAAATCTGCCCAGTAGTCTATACTGCATGGTTTTCTATTGGACATATTACAATCTTCTGCCCAGTTTTCAAATGGTAGGTGTGCTATTCAATGATTAAGGGGGATGGGCGAATCAAAAAAAAACCAAAACCATCAAAAGACAATAAAATATCGGCCAGATTCTTAAACAGGATCCGACCGGTATTTTGTCTACGCCGTGTAGCCGTACCCTAAATGTCAATCATAATGTTCAATTTTCTCTTTCTCCTAAGTTACAATCCTTTTTGTTAACTCAATTTGTGGTTAAATGTTGCAAGAGATAAGTACTACATTTTCAATCATTAGTGTTGGCCCCATTTTTATCGCAAAGTTGAATCGGCAAGGGTTTTTTTGGGGATCCCAATTTTCCAGATCATTCATAATTAAGGTTTAAAAACTGAGCATCATCTATTAAATCGCGCCCTTTTTGGCGCTTCCTGTAATTTTGGGGGGCCAGCAAAATCAGATTTTAAAAAAGGGAGGGTGGATGTGTGTGCACTCATACTGGGATGTTATGGTTGCGATTGGGTGGAAAAAAACAGACCCCTCTTTTTTAAAAAACAGCGTTTTCCTGTTTTTCAGCCTAGGTCTCCAGCGTCTCATAGGGAAAGGACGTGGGCCTCTGCCTGTGGCCACACAGCTCAAGCGAAATTATCCAAATTTTTGCACAGAGAAACCTCTGCTCTTAGCTGTGTCCTTCCAATATTTAGATATATTAGAGATTTTGAAGATTTTATGCTAGTTAGCTAGATCGAATTACTTAAAGCAAGCATCTCACCGGTGTAAAGTCTACGGCGGAGGTACAGTGGGGGGGCCCGCGGCCGAACCACCAGACAACTCTATCTATAAAGAACAGTTGATAATCAGTATCCACCAAACTTAGTGTAGATTATATGTAGTGAGAAATATCTTTATTATTAACAGTTTGCTATTGAAGTATTCTCCTGGATATTGGGCAGTCTGACTTCTTATATTGGATAAACATCCTTTCTCAGTAACTGCAGGTCCTCTTTGTTAGCTGGCAAAACTCCGATCCACTTTTATTATCAGTGACATAACATATTCAGAATAGGTGTATTACATTTTACACCATTACACCTGTGACTGTTTTTAATATTTCAAAGCCTTTGCACTTAATATACATATCCAGCAATCTTGTAGTCAGCAACTCACACACAGGTTAGTTTGAGTTGCCAAAAATACCGTGTATACTCGTGAACGAAAAAACTCACAGTTACGGTGTTTTTTTTGACTTTCTTAGCGCCCAGTTACTGTCATTGACGCAGCATCTACGTAAATCTTCACACAACAATCAATTCTATATTCACCACAGGTGAGACTTGAAGAGGTGCAAAAAAATACAGTTTATACATAACAAAACATAACAGTTACGTGTTTCTTTTCTTGACATTTTGCACACCCAGTACTGTTTACATATGCGCAGCACTCTACGTAAATCTTAAACAGCAATTCTGCAATATTCACCACATGTGAGAATTAAAAGTGCCAAAAATATCGTTTATTGATAATCAAAACATAAACGAGTTACGTGTTTTATTGACATTTTTTCTGCCTGCACCCAGTACCAGGTTCATTGACGCAGCATCTACGTAAATCTTAAAACAAGCAATTCTATAATTCACCACAGTTGAATTGAAAGGTGCAAAAAATACAGTTTATTATACGAAAAACATAACATATACCTGTTCTTTTTGTGACTATTTGCGCACCCAGTACTGTTCATTGACGCAGCACACTAAATCTTAAAACAGCAATTCTATATTCACCACAGGTGAGAATCATTGTAAAGGAGCGCTGACCAATACCGTGTATCTCATACTAAAACATAACCGATATACTTGTTTTTTTTGACTTTTGCGCACCCAGCTACTGTACATTGACGCAGCATCTACGTAATCTTAAAACAGCACCACTTACCTATATTCACCACAGGTGAATTTGAACAAAGTGCAAAAACTACCATTTATTATACCAAAAATAACAGATCACGAGGTTATTTGACTTTTTGCCCGTACCAGATTTGTTTTTGATTAGACACCTGCAGTTAAATTTGAATCCACAATTTTGTTTGAGATTAAGAGGGATTTCGAGAATAGCTTGATTTGCCCGTCTTATAATAAGAGACTTCCAAAAACTCATATCCATACCTTCTCAAATTTGTAATATTACTGGACATAGTGAGCAAATTGCATGTGGAACAGCGGCAAAGACGTGGGGGTAGCACATGGAGAGTAGAGGTACGAGAGAAGGTTCACCTTCCAGTGCTGGCCTACAACTACGCAATGCCCAAGCGATCGTCAGTTGCAGGACGTCAGGCCTGTCCATCGCTGGTCAGGGTCCCTTGATCTAAGTAACGAACCATCTCGAGTCAGCCAAATCTGCTCCTTCAGTGTTATGTGCAACCTGCATCTAGCAGTCTTACTCTCCTCGTCCACAGCCAGTCACGGCCACAACATGGTCTGTCAATCAGCACTCATCAAGCAATCCGTGGCCAACATGAAGCAGCCCAAATGTCAACTCGTGACCCTCCACTGTGTGGATCATCCATTTTCTGAAGACCACATTGATGACAAAATGCGATTTGGGGTCAGGACGGCGCGAGCATAGTTAAAAGATCAAGAGGATGATTTATCTGCTCTGACCCCCCAGTTCCTGGATCCACCCGAGAGGAGGTGAAGAGAAGCTCGGTCCAATTCGACAAAAATCCCTGGGCGGTCCGCAACGCCCTGCAGAGCCCCCTTGCTTGTAGCCCGCAGCTTCTGGAATGTAGAAAGTCAGGACGACCAAGTCACCGTGTCTTGAAGATGATGATGATGACAGACACTATTGCGGTACCCTCCTGACTTTTCCGCAGAATTTGCTTGCGGCGCTTCATCAGTGCGGACGAGGAGGAAGGACAATGAAAGCGTAGTGTCAATACGAGGTCCCCACGAACACGGCCCACAAAACAGGTAGATGGTCGTGTCGCTCAGAAGTCCGCTGATATGATTCCGCCAGCCACGGTCCAGAAGCGAGCAAAACCCCCGCTACCTCCGCATATCGCCGTCCAAAAAAGGTCCAGGACCCTCTCAAGCGCCTGGGCCCTTTCTTCTTTGAAGCAAGCCTCTTATTCAACCAGCGATGTCATATGCAGCCTTGTGCCGTAAACGCATAATAATAGGCAATAAACCTTAATGGTTAACCACACCCAACATGTCTATCACATGCGCGAATGCATGAAGTTGAAATGAGGGAACCCTTTTGAGCCATAAAAGGCCAGAGACCGACGAGCCCGGGCCTCCAACCAACTGTCACACCTCTGCTCCGGCTATCCTCCTCCTCCGCCACCACCAAGCGTTCGCTCCGGCTGCCCTGTCTCTCAGTAGTCATGCGCGATCAGGATCAGCCCCGCTTCAGCCTCCAACCGTCGCCCGAGACCACCAGCACCGACCAGAGACCCATCCTAGCCCACTTCTCCTTCCGCCAGTTTTGTACGACATGCCACGCCGTACAAGCCGGCCAGTCTAGCTAGCCAGCCTTCTGTCTCCAGGTTTGGGAAACAGAAGAAACACTTTAAAACCCAAACCATCCCACAAAGCCTAAAAGCTGCGAATGTCGTCAGTGCAGGCTTCTTGGCATTGGAAAATGTTGCCTTTCTGTCTGGTGACACAGATGGAGGTTTTCCGCCACGTCATGGCCATCGCTGCACCTCCAATACCAATGCCGAGCAGAGCATTTCTTTGCCAGAAAAGCGTCCCAGCCATGGCCAGCCAGAGTTCCGTGTCAATCTAAAATTTTCAACGCGCGTTGTCTGCATCTGTGTCCCGGAAAAGTCCATCTCCCCACACCACCGACACATGGACTAGTAGCACGGCAACGGCGCTATATCTCAGTGTGACAGCTCACTGGGTGATACTGGGGTGATGTCTCTGGGGTGACGGATGAGCATCTCAGGCATCGGCGTCCCCGCTCTTCAAAACTGCAGGGATTGTGGCAGGGCCTCTTTCCCCCAAGCTCCTCTGTGGCATCCACGTCCCAGAGACACAGGCCGATGTTTGAAATCTACAAACTGCCTTGGAGACCGTCCACACACAGGTCAGGCAGCTGTGGACGGCTCTAAGTCACGAGACACCAGGCACTGGCTGGGTGGACAAGAAACCATGTTCCCGATGCAAGTTGTGTCGATAACGGTCGAATATCTGCTGGCCGTCCTTAAGAATCGGTAGCAGGGAAGCGACATCCCTTGCCTGGCACATGTCATGAACCTTGTCGTCCTGAAATTTTCCTAAAGAGACAACCCGGCGTCTGGACTGCCTGCAGAAGAAGGCTACGAGGTCTGAGTCTCACTTCCGCCGTTTCGCACCCTACTTCATCCCTCTGCTGCGTTGCGCAGCGTCGCTCGGCCTCGCCCCGTCAACCGTCTCCAACATGTTTAGACGTGGGCACAACACGACAGTGAAAATTCCAACCCCCACGCATTCTCCCACGATTGTGCAGCAGCGCCCAATGCCCATTACTGCAGTAAAACGAATAGACACATGGGCCTGACAAGCAGCGGTACGTGACCTCGGGGTGATGAACTCCACCGAGAGTGGAGGCAGTGAAACGACTCTATGCCCACATCCATGCCAGTTTAGAACAACAAGCCAAACAAATGGTCAGTGCAGGACAATGCCCCTTGTCAAGCATGATTCATTGTGGTGATCTTAGTTCTGGAGACGATCGTTGGACACTCGAACCAACAGTCCCGCCAGCGACGGAAGGAGGAGACACACAGTGATGCGGACCACTGAGCCTCATCTCTCCTGTCAAACCTCCAGACCCGACAGTTTCACAATTTCCATCGGTCATCATTAGGCAGTGTTCGGGTCCACAGAAGCGTAGTGCATTTGTCGCTCACTCTCAGGGTGCATCCATCTCAGGCAAGCCAGGCTGTGTTGAAGCTGAGATGCCGGAGGCAGCGGCGGACTGCGAAGGAGGAGGTATTCCTAGGACAGACCTCGAGAAGATACCTGAACGTCCACTTCCTTGTAAAGTGACAGGACTTGGCGCGAACTTTGAGGCGGAGGAGAGAAATCGAGATTACGCAGATCTAGTTTTGCTAGTTGCCCCTCGAACCCAGAGTCTTGGGAAATCAAGCTCCCCACTCTCACATGAGTGCTTGGGTGCATGCTCCATTTCCTCCAACATGATTGCCTCGCATTAAGGCCATCAAAAATGAACAACAGTATACTGGTTGGCCACCCTCCTGATCCCGTACAAACAAGAAATCAGCTTCCTTCCACCCACCCAATAGTGCAGATTAAAATGCAGGAAATGGAGACCTTGCGTGATTGATCAACCTGGAAGACATCTGATGGCCTTCTGCTTCACGTTCCCCAAATGTCACGGTGGAACAACATCAGCGACGTTGACAAGCCGTAGACGTTGCCAAGTAGGCGTAGCGGCAGCAGCAGGCAAGTGGCAGAAGCCTAATGGGTGACCTCTGGGCAATCTTGTCGAGTTACGCACCTCACCAACTCATGCAATGCAGTGGCACAACATCCAACACACAGAGATCAGCTTAAGATCATGGAGCATCGACTACTGCGTCTCAACACCGATGTTTTTCGCATGTGTACTCTATGGACACCAATAGACGTCTGGTATCATCCAATTATAGACGAACTGGCGACATCCGAGCTGACTGGCTCACGTCACGCCATAGAGGTGTTCGTCCTGCCCAGCAGCAGGCGTCATCACTGAGCGGCACACTTCAGCACAAGCTTGCGAGGAGTCATTAACAGACAAACGCCATCCGGCCTTTCCACAGATAATTGTTGAATCGGTTTTGACTTTCAATCAAGATGAATCAGGCATGGATCTCTGCAGATGTTGTGGCCCAATTGTGCCGAGGTCACCGATTAGGTTGCCGTCTAACGGAGAGCACATTCCTTTTCAAACAGAAATGAGGTCCTCATTGAACAACTTTTTTTCACTTAAAATGATCAGTTCTTACATACTGCAATTTTGTTATTCTCTTTTCCCAACAGTTCATTTTGATGGTTTTCTGCTGTGAGGAGACTAAAAATGACATCAAGTTTCATGACAACAACAGATTCTACATTACTCCTTTATCTTAAGAAGTTTTACCCCGCATTGTCAATGTGTTGAGGTCATGTTGCGCAGATACACGCAATAATCATGGTCCTTTTGGAACCAGAAAATGTGACTTCTAATGGCTTTCTTCCCTCACAAGTTTTACAACTCTGTGGCCTGAGCAAGCTCATATTACAATATCTTTTGGGGTCATGTACTGCTGTGAGACACCGCTATAACTTATGGTCCTTTGGAATAGAAAAAGTGCTTCAAAAGTGGCATTTCTCCTCCCTCACAATTTTTAACAGTGGCTGACGAAGTCATTTCTATTATACATATCTTGGGTCCATGCTGCTTTGCAACAATGCAGGCAATACCTATCAACTGCGCATGCTCAGAGCCCTATCACTCACAAAAAATTTTGTTCTACAACAACACACATTTTGTTTCTAGATCAGCAATGACCAAAGTGGCTCAAGGTCTCATGCTTTTGATAAACACTATGGGGGCGCAGTATTGATAGTCTAGAGCTGACATGCCTCATACGTCTGCAGGTCCTATTCTAAAATGTGTGTTCTAACGAGACCATTTGTTCTTCCACAGTGCGTTGACCAAAGCATATGCTTCACAGGGTCGCTTTTGAGCTTTTTTTTTGGTGGCATTTATTGTCTGTGATGTGCGCTGTGAAAATGTCAAAGCTAATATCTACAAGGTCCCTAGTACTCTAAAAATGGAGATAACTTTTTGTTTTCTAACAGACATTTGTTCTTCACAATTGACCAACTGAGGCTCACAGGTCATGCTTTGAAATATTTTTTGGGGCATTTTGCTGTGACACCCCTGCTATACTACCAGGTCCTATACTAAAAAATGTTTGTTTCTTCTTAACAGACCATTGTGTTCTTCCACACCTAGTGACCAAAGTGGCTTGCAGAGGTCATGCTTTGTGCGACTTTGTTGTGCATTTTGTGCTGTGACATGCAGCTATACTACATGTCCTATTCTAAAAATGTTGGATTCTAACAGACACATTTGTTCTTGCAAACACAAATTGACCAAAGTGGCTCAAGGGTCATGCTCTTGAATTTTTGAGGCATTTTGCTGTGACATGCTGCAGCTTATACAACAGGTCCTAATTCTAAATAAATGTCATTTCTAACAGACATTTTGTTCATTCACAATTTACCAAGGTGGACTCAAGGTCCATGCTTTTGAATTTTTGTGGGGGCATTTTGCTGTGACATGCAGCTATACACAGGTCCTATCATAAAATGTTTGTTTCCTAACAGAGACATTGTGTTCTTCACAATTGACCAAAGTAGGCTCAAGTTTCATGCTTAGAATTAGTTTGGAGGAGCACTTTTGTCTTACTATGCAGCTAATAACTACAGCCTATGATGCTAAAAAATAGCGTTAGTTTATACTAACAGACATTGTTCTCCACAATTGTCAAGAGTGGCTCAATGGTGATGTGGTTGCTTGTCAAGAACAGGAAATAGGTAGGAACACATTAATGTGGAACACCAATTAATGTCTCAAAATACGTTGATGTTTATGCAAGATCTTTACATAAGGCTATCAAATCGCCTGTAATTACTACAGCACCCATTTAAGTGACAATGAAACAAAGAGAAAGCACAAATGTTCTGCATTTGTGTGATTTCGCCTCACTATTTTAAACCTTTTGTATTTTCTAGAATAAAAGTACTCAAAACCAAACTTTGCACTACAATAATGAGCTTTAACAAAAATTCCTCTGAATTCGTACAAGGGAGTGTAGCAGAAATACTGAGGGGGGGCGGGGGGAGGGGGGGGTGGGGGGGGGGGGGGGGGAGTAGGGGGGGGGAAGCGGGGGGAGTTATTCAGTCTCAGAACATGAGTAGAGAGCACAGGACAGAGAACAAAGTAACAGAGACCTCTTCGATCCCCAGCAGGTTGATGTAAAATGAGAAAAAGAATGCCAAGATAAAGGCAACCTAGGGTTCTGTAACAGGAGCGTTAACCACCAGTATTCCAAGTGAAGCGCTCAATTGGTCACACTCATCACGAGGGGCAAGCGCTACCCGTAGTTACTTGTGTTACAGAGGAATGGCTGGAGCTTCTCCACGGACTTCCGTCTTCGCACTCTGCTCTTCAGCACGACAGTTTTCGTATGCTGCGTCATCAGGCATTTTAACCTGCGCTGTATTAATAGACTGACGGAGGCGCCAGCCTGGGCTTTCCACCGCACCCCGCCCCCCGCACCCACACAACATCCGGCCCTGGGTCCTGCTGTGGCCCAGGACAGTAATAGTCAATTTCCAGTGAACCTAAAATGGGTGGTTGAAAAGACCTTTTTCCAGGCCCTATTAAATGAGTGGGGGTCATGCGGAGTTTGGGGCTCATGCTGTTGCCCAGGACAAGTAATAAGTCAATGTCCATCGAAACTAAAATGGGTGGTTATGAAAAGACCATTTTCCTTTTTTTTTTCCGGGACAACACCTTTTTAAATGTGGGGGCCATGCAGGTTTGGGCTCATGCTGTGGCCCAGGTCAGTTATAAGTCTCATGTCCAGCTGAACTAAAATGGTGGTTGAAAGACCCCTTTTTCGCACTTTTTACATGTTGGGGTATCCCATGCAGGTTGGGCACATGCATGTGTCCCAGGACAAAGGTATAGACAATTTCCAGTGAAACTTAGACATGTGTTTGAAAGACTCCTTTTTACCCGGCACTTTTTTAAAGTGTGCGTTGGTCATCCGCAGGTCTTGTGGGCTCAAGCTGTTGGCCCCAGGACAGGTATAGTCAATGACAAGTGTCAACTAAAATAGTGTGGTTCTGAAAGAACCTCCTCTTTTCCGGCACCTTTCTTCTAACCTGTGTGTGTCATCGCCGGTTTTCGCTCCATGCTGCGTTTCCAAGGACAGGGAATTCATGTCCAGTTCATGTAACTTGATGGTTCAATTCATACTGGCCTTCTGGCACTTATTTTAATTTGTGGGTGATGCTAGGTTTAAGGGTCCCAGGCGTGACACAGACAGGCATACTAAATCTGGACTGTTGACTTTTTTTCATAGTGACTTTTATAACCTCAGTGTGTTTTCCAATACTGTAGACGTATCCTTGACTGACTTGTGGAAGTTAATTTCAGCTTCTCCAGCCGTTGAGTTTGTGTAATAATTGAGAAGGTGTTGTTGCTCTCCATAGACTTTAATGGTAATCATACATCATTCATAATCAGATGCTTCCACGTATCGAATCAAACCTATCGACGCGGGCCGACTATCGACTATCGAACTCGATTCTCGATAGCCAACGCAATCGCTCACACACTACAATCAACTTAAAGAACTGTAACACATTGGTATTCTGTTACTATCTCTACTCACTAGAGATCCAGTGCATTCATTGAGGTTTTTTTAAATGACAAACTTAATTAATTCAGAATTTTTTATGTCACTTCTTTTATATTGTTAAGCACTACAGTAAAAAGGAAACAAATTTTAATCAGATCGGGATCAGTGTGGAAATAAAATTTTGCTGCTCTTAACCTTTTTTTCTACATATAGCAATAGTGTCCCTGGGTCCTGTGGTGCCCCAAGCAAAATCACTACCATAGTTTCTATTCACTGACATGCTACACTAATGGCTTTTCTTGTATTTCTAGCCTGCTGTGAGTTTTTTGTCCAATTTACTGATAGTACATAACAATGGAATTCAGGGAGAACTTACTCCGTCATTGGGTTATCTTTTAACATTTTATGATATTAAAACTCTATTTAATTTAGACTATAACGAATTTTATATTAACTGTCTATTATTTAATTAGGCATTAATTTTATATTATGTAATTTTACATTAGTGGAAAATTATTTTGTTTAATATTGTTTAATACCAACATCACTAAACATGGCCCTAGCTGTCAGGAATTCAGTGGAGTCTTCTTCTGCGCACCAACCATTGTGTTTACTATGCGGCACAGATAGACTTTGTGCCAGGATTAAACCAACGATGCGCCAATTGTATGAAACATACATAGGACAGGTTCATATATACTGGCATATTCTACACTTCTCTAAATCTATTTAGAATTGGCTTGTCTGCACCAAGTTCATGTTGCCCTATGTGTGAAGGAAAGCCAACACTGCTCATCACTCTGAACAAACAATCTCTAAGTGACAGTGGGTGAAAGATCTCTTACTTCAGAGCGTATTTGCTCATAAGAATCATTTGAATGTTCCACCACTAGTTTGCTATAATGACTGCCAGAGTAATCACTATGTGCAGCACGGACAGTTGCTAGATCAGCTGCGAGTGACTCAGTAAGGTCCTGGTAGGTTATCACAGGTATGTGGACCCCGCTTGACTGCATCTCACAGCTGCTGGAGGGTGCATGGGGAGGAACCCAACAATGAGGAGTGAACCTGACGATCAATGTGGTCTCACAGATTGCTATGCGGTATCAAATCGTGAGAATTCAAGGCGAGAGGGTAGAACTTGGAATGCTGTGGTCATTGCTCTTCAACCAATGTTGGACATGCGAGCCATTACACACTCGTCTTATCCACATTCACCAGACAACACAATCTGCTTCTATGGGTGTACGTGATCTGCAAGGATGCATTCGCACCCAAATAGTTTGAAAGTACCTTCCACATGATTGAGTGGGCCAAGAGAATGTTATGAAAAAGTTCCCCAGACCACAATGCTGCCATCGACTTGTATCCTTCCAGCAATGGCTGGAGGGTGTTTGTTTTCTGATGTTTCTTACCTGACATGCCAAAATCTATCAATTCCTTTAAGCAGAAAATATGAATAATTGGAGAAGGCATCCTTTTGACAATCACTGTAATTCCACTCTGGTACTACAGTGAAAATTGAAGCCTTTTCTGCTGATACAACTTTGTTAGTAGAGGTGCTGTGACTGTTCACTGAACTATTGTCTTACACACGTCTGGTAGCCCACTGGTTAACTTTGGAGGTGAACTGCTCCAGTGTAGCATGCCTGTCCTCCTTTGTGCCCCTTGGTAGCCAACATTCACCTCTCAAAAAAATGACACGTGGTGCTCCACAGCTTCCGTGTTACTTATTCCCAACCGCACCATTCATCCTCTCTCAACACAGCAGCCCATGAACAGTTTACAAATTGAACAGTTTCAGAAATACTGTCACCCTCAGCCCAAAAGTCAATAATCATCCCTTTTTGCAACTCTGATAAATCTCATTTTTTACCCATGACAGCAACAAGAAATATGTTTGCTGACAGTCTATCACCCATTTTATATACTCACCAACCCAGCTTGCCACACATGACTTCATGAGCTATGTGTTGCTAACGTTGAAAATAGAAAGTGGTCATGTTAATGTAACTCAACTAATAAATACAGTGGGGAAAATAAGTATTTGATACACTGGCAATTTGCAAGTTTTCCCACCTACAAAGAATGGAGAGTTGTCCTGGTAATTTTTTATCATAAGAAAACATTAACTGTGAGAGACAGAAATCTAAAAAAAAAAACCAGATAATCATCATTATATGATTTTTAACTAAATAATTGTATTTATTATTACATGAAGTTTTGATGTAATAAGCACAAAACCAGAACTTAATATTTAGTAGAGAGACTTAGTATTGAATTACAGAAATCAAATGTTCCTGTAGTTCCTGACCTAGTTTGCACACACTGCAGCAGGGATTTTGGCCCACTCTTTCATATAGATCTTTTCCATAACTTTCAGGGTTTGGGGCTGTCACTGGGTTACATTGAGTTCCAGCTTCTTCCAACATTTTCTATGGTGTGGTTCAGGTCTGGGATACTTGTGCATGTTACACTCCCCTGCGACTCCAGGAAAATTAAATGATTGCTTCTTATAGAGCCACTCTTTAGTTGCCCTGGCTGTGTGATTCGGGTCATTGTGTTATACTGGAAGACCAAGCTATGACCCATCTTCAATTCTCACAATACATGGCCCCATCCTTCCTCCCTTGAATATGGTGCAGTCGTCCTGTTCCCTTTGCAGAAAACACCCCCAAAGTATTATGTTTCCACTCCCATACTTCACAGGTTGTATGGTGGTCTTGGGGTTGTACTCATCCTTCTTGTTCCTCCAAACATGGTGATTAGAGTTGATACCAAAAAGTTCTATTTTGGTCTCATGTGACCACATGACCTTCTCCCAAGCCTCATCTGGAACATCCAGATCGTCATTAGTGAACTTCCAACAGGCCTGGACATATGCTGGACATGACCTTGCATACCCTGCAGGATTTAAATCCATGACATTGTAGTCTGTTACTAATGGTAATCTTTGAGACTGTGGTCCCAGCTCTGTTCAAGTCATTTAGCAGGTCCTCCTGTGTTGTTCTGGGCTGATTCCTGAGCTTTCTCAGAATCATCCTTACCCCACGAGGTGAGATCTTGCAAGGAGACCCAGATTGTGGAAGATGGACAGTCATCTTTTGTTTCTTCCATTTTCTAATAATTGCATCAACAGTTGTTGCCTTCTTACCAAGCTGCTTGCTTATTGTCCTGTATCCCAACCCAGCCCTGTGCAGGTCAACAATTTTGTCCTTAGACGGCTCTTTGGTCTTGAATATGGTGCAGAAGTTGGAGTGTGAGTGACTGAGCTTGTGGACAAGTGCCTTTTATAAAGGAAACAAGTTCAAACAGGTGCAGGCAAATAGTACAGAGTAAGAAGACTTCTTAAAGAAAAATTAACATGTTTGTGAGAGACAGAATTTTGCTGGTTGCTAGGTGATCAAATACTTATTTCATGCAATAAAATTTAAATTATTTAAAAATCATAAAATGTGATTTTCTGGATTTTATTCAGAGTCTGTCTCTCACAGTTGAAGTGTACGTGTATACTGTATGTACAGTGGGTACGGAGAGTATTTAGACACCTTTAAACTTTTCACTCTTTCTTTTACTGCAGGCATTTGGTAAGACCCAAAAAGTTCATTTTTTGCTTATTAATATTCACTCTGCACCCCATCTTGAAAGCAAAAAAAAAAGAAATGTAGATATTTTTGCAAATCTATTAAACAAGAAAAACTGAAATATCACATGGTCTTAAGTATTCAGACCCTTTGCTCAGTATTGAGTAGAAGCACCTTTTGAGCTAGTACAGCCATGAGTCATCTTGGGAATGATGAAACAAGTTTTTAACAACTGGATTTGGGGGATCCCCTGCCATTCTTCCATGCAGAGCCTCTCGAGTTCCCTTAGGTTGGATGGTGAACGTTGGTGGACAGTTATCTCTCCAGAGATGCTAAATTGGGTTTAGGTCAGGGCTCTGGCTGGGCCAGTCAAGAATGGACACAGAGTTGTTCTGAAACCACTGCTTTGTTTTTTTAACTGTGTGCTTAGGGTCATTGTCTTGTTGGAAGAAGAGCCTTTGTTCCAGTCCGAGGTCAGGAGCACTCTGGAAGAGGTGTTCATTCAGAATATCTCTGTACTTGGCCGCATTCATCTTTCCTTCAATTGCAACCAGTTGTCCTGTCCCTGCAGCTGAAAAACACCCCCATAGCATGATGCTGCCACCATTATGTTTCACTGTTGGGAATGTATTGGGCAAGTGATGAGCAGTGCCTGGTTTTCTTCACACATACCTCTTACAATTAACACCAAAAAGTTCAAATTTACTCTTATCAGACAAGAGAATCTTATTTCTCATAGCCTGGGAGTCCTTCATGTGTTTTTTTGCAAACTGTATGCAGGCTTTCATATGTCTTGCACTGAGGAGAGGCTTCTGTTGGCACAATCTGCCATAAAGCTCCAACTGGTGGGGGGCTGCAGTGATAGTTGACTTTGTGGAACTTTCTCCCATCTCCCTACTGCATCTCCGGAGCTCAGCCACAGTGATTTTTGGGTTCTTCTTTACCTCTCTCACCAAGGTTCTTCTCCCACAATTGCTTAGTTTGGCTGGATGGCCAGATTGAGGAGGAGTTGTTTTCATCCCAGACTTCTTCCATTTAAGGATTATAGAGGCCACTGTGCTCTTAGGAATCTTGAGTGCTGCAGAAATTCTTTTGTAACCTTGGCCAGATCTGTGCCTTGCCACAATTCTGTCTCTGAGCTCCTTGGGCAGTTCTTTAGACCTCATGATTCTCATGTGCTCTGACATGCACTTTGAGCTGTGAGGTCTTATATAGACAGGTGTGTGCCTTTCCTAATCAAGTCCAATCAGTGTAATTGACTCCAATGAAGGAGTGGAACCATCTCCAGGAGGATCAGAAGGAAATGGTCAGCATGTGAGTTAAATATGAGTGTCACAGCAAAGGGTCTGAATACTTATGACCATGTGATAATTTAGTTTTTCTTGTTTATTAAAATTGCAATTTTAGTTTTTTTCCTTTCAAGATGGGGTGCAGAGTGTACATTAATGAGCCCAAAAATGAAATTTTTGCATCTTACCAAATGGCTGCAATTAAACAAACAATGAAAAATTTAAAGGGGTCTGAATACTTTCCATACCCACTGTAGATGTTCCTATATGTTAACAATAAACTTTGGGGAAAAAAATGAAAACTCATCTTTTAGCCAGACCTACGGAGCTCAACATCGTTCCAGTGTTTTTCTACTGGCCTCTACGGTTCCACAGCTGACACCTGGTTTGGCCATGAGAATGTGACAGCCAAATACTACTGAAATAAGCCAATGAGATGGAAGCTTAAAAATTACTTAAAACTGACAGCTACTATAAATTCTAATGACAGAGTAACATGTGCATTGCTGCCATTAGTTGTTATTAATTATTATGCTTTATTTCATGGAGCCATGAACTTCTATGGCTTTTTACAAAATAAAGGAAATAAAGCATAAACATGTCAATGCAAAATATGCACTTAGTTACAGATTTATATTTGGATTAATGTAAACAAGTTTACAACCTACAGAAAAATTGAGGTGGAGATCGGTAGTCCTCAAGTAGTTGTAATCAAAGAATTTTATTTACACTGTAGAAAAGGTGGTGGTGAAGTCAAGGTTATTGTAGGTTATATACTTATATAGGTGAGCTTTTCATGTTTGGTTTAGGACGTTTTACAGGAAAGAGCATGCACAGGCAGATTCTGAAGCTGAAAGTTAAAAAAAAGGGTAAAAAGAGGAAGGCAACTTAAAAAACTCAACCACTGATTTGGAGGAGTTTTTTTTAAAATGGCCTGAACCGTCCTTGCCGGGCCCCCACAGTGCTGATGCTCTATATCCTTCCCAGTAAAAGTCCCCTTAAATACACTAATTGTTGGGGTTAAGAAGTAACAGAAGGAGGCGATGGGCCCTGTCTTTTAATCCCGCAGACCATTTAAAAAACCAAACCCCAAACCCCAACTTAGATTGAGGAATACAGTTATGGTTAGAAGAAGGATTAGGTTTAAGGTAAGGGTCCATCAGCATTTCAGGTTAAGAAAAATTTAATCAAAACCGGCTTTAAACAAAGGGGGGACAGATTCGAGAACACTATAAGGGAAAGCAAAAATGCCCCTTCGGGGTTTTCATGTATAAGATACTATTGCCCCCTGATTTAAATTGATTTAAAAATGGGTCCTTCACAGTTCATTATTTATGTCTGCGTATTGTAGGAATTTAGGAAACAATAGTACCGTAGGCCTAAAACTCTAACCCAAACTCCAACTTAGTGTGAGGAATACAGTTATGGTTAGAAGAAGGGATAGGTTTAAGGTTAGGGTCACAGTCAAACATTTCAGGTTAAGAACAATCTAAACTTAACCGGCGTTGAACTGAGTAAGGACAGATTTGAACAACACTACTAATGGAATCAACAATGCCCTTCATGATTCATGATATACTGATACCATTGCCACCTGACTTCATTGACTTACAAATGGGTCCTTCACAGTGATTTTTTATGCTTGTTATTTAGGGAAAAAAAGTACTGTTGGGCCTTACTATTCCCAGTTAAATTGAGAGACTTTCAAGGGTCATTCAACTAAATGTGAACAAAACCTTTAAAAGGGGTTGTTCATTACAAGCTTTGCCCGTCAGTGAGCCGGGAAGTTGAACTGAGGGGGGGTGCTAGCTTTTCTGCTTTTGCTCCCTCTCCCCCCCCCCACAACCCCAGGCAAACTCGTAATTTTATACAGGGGGGGGGGGGTTTGCTGCCCGTGTTCTCCCTGTGTGGCCGCCTAGGTCTGTGCAGGGGGGGCTGTTATGAGTTTGGTGGTGGTGTGCTAATAGGCAGGAGGAGCATGTGTTTTCCCATATCCCCCGCTTAGTTACAAGTTCCAATTCCAGCAACAACAAGGGCGTGTTACTATATCAGGATGTCTCATAATAAGGAGAGCATAAAGTATTGCATGCCTGATCTTATGTTTTTAGTATATCCAGTTCCAAAGCACATCATGATTTAGTAACAGACAGGGTCATGCTGTCACATCTATTGTGTAGAGAGCAGGGGAAGCGGGCACACACAGGGTTAATCCAGGAAGCAGGGACACAGAATCCCAGAGTCCTCCCTCCCCCCTCCTCTACTACAGAAGCATTCTGTCCCGGAGGGGCTCTCTGCTCAGACCTGTCTTCAAAGGTGATGAGTCATTCAAACCTGACAGCCAGTAAGATAAGGATCAACAGGTCAGCTACTATAGAGATTTGAGGAGCTGATGTAGTAATACTAACAGGGCTAACTCAAAAACAGTAGGACATTTGTAATGAACATATATTGCAAAGCTGCTTGTTTTTTAAAGATCTTTTAATTAAAACCAACATTGTAGCGAGACAACCCCTTTAAGGATCACCTGCAAAATTGTAGATTTTCTCCTATTGCCCATGACACACTCGATAAATTTACAAATCAACCTCCTTACATAACTTTTTGCTAACCCGCTGCCCAGTCCCACAAGTAGACAAATGTACTAACAGTAACTTTATACCACAGATAATCATTAAGTTGCAGTTTTTGATTGAGTATGATTGCAGACTTGTCTGAACATGGGTTTCGCACCCACTGAGTTTGTTTGTATCATCAGCATGTGCTTGTACTCAACACTTTGTTTTTTGTCATGCTATTATAAAATGCTGTAGAATATGCTGGCATTGTATAAATAAATTAATTATAATAATAAGTGATGAGACTGTGTCAGCAGAATATTTTTTTCCTGCAAGAAGGCAATCTGGCCTTTGTTTCTTCTGCTGCAATGTTCCAATATAGAAATAGAACAGCTGTTTGGAATTGCCTGGCTCAGGTGAGTAGTTATTAGCTAAGTTTTATACGAAGTATTTTGTTAGATATCAGCAGTCAGTATATAAGAAGCCGACATTGAAATGATACCTATGTTTTTATTCAGACGTTGCCTGGTGATGTCCCGTGCCTCTTTTGTGTCTATTAATGCAGCTGACTGCTTCCTGCCTTCGTATTAATTTACCTCATGCTGTCTTGATCTAAAAATATTCCATCCATACTTGTAACTTTATCTGCTGTTTGTGCTGTCATTATGTAATATAAGTAACATTTCATACTTTGCTGAAAATCATTTTAGCTTGGAAAAAGCACATACATACACATGGTGCAAAATTAGCCAGCACTTAATAGTAAGGAGACTTTCAAGAGGAGAATGTGGCATAAGATCCAAACCATTTGTGACCTTGTTCAAGTATCTTCAAACATTTGCTCCTCTAGGGAATGTTAACGTCTTTATGGGAGGGATTACTGTTATGATTAGCAGTCTAAGACAGCGACAAGGAATAGGGCATCAAAAGATGAAAGCTGGAATTCCACTCTTACACATTTCTCATATCTGATATCTGACAATTATGGAGGTCGTATAGGTAAAGTGGTTGACTAGAGAAGAGATATACATACAGACAGTCATTGTCAATATGCTGTGTCTATTTGTAAAATTAGTAAAGAGAATGTGTCGACAATGGGCACTGTTTTTTGGGGGCACTTGACATTTAGGAGGGAAAAATCTTTGGGTTTGAGAAATGGTGCCTCAACTTTGTTTTTAAAATTTAGTGCACATAATGGACCAAAGTTATGAAAAATGTCTAACAGTAAGACCGTCTTAGTTGCCCAAAGCAACCAATTAGATCTCAGCTTTAGTTTCTTATACTGTTCTAGAACAATGAAAGCTGAACTCTGGTTGGTTGCTATAGGCAACAAAGACAGTCTTACTGTTAGAAAGTTTAAATAAATGTGACCCAATAAGTGTAGCTATAGCTTACAAGAGTTCTTCAGATTCCAGACTCTATACTGAAGAGAGATCACAAGGACCACGTTACTAGATGTGAGAAAATAGCTACCTAGAAAAAAAAAAATGTTCACTTTCAAATAAAAAAAAAGTATGAAAAAACTCCTCGCTCTTCAGCTCTTCACAGTGTTTTCTCATCTGACTGTTTTTTTTTATCAGTGTCTTTAGGCTTCTATTTCCAGTTCAGGCTGTTAGTGGTCCTACAGCATTAACTGACATTTCAGCTCTTCTAATATTAGCTGAACCTGTAAAAGGGACAACAGGCACAAGGCTTAATGGTTAATCCTAGTCAGTAAGAAAAAAAAAAAAAAAACAGGCTACAGTGATGCTAGTAAGACACAGCAGGAAGTGGTCACCATCCCTGCCAGAACTGGTAGAGAACAGAGAGAGGTGGTCAGCAACCTAGGGAAGCTTCTCTAAACAAGCACAAGATAAAAACTGCTCTAACTCTGAAAATAAGAAAATCAGAGCAGCAATGTGTTTGGTTACAGTCCTTTTCATTGTTTAAAGCTTATCAATGGGGTACAAATACCTCTTTAAGATCCTGTCACTTTAAAGGCAAGTAAAATATAATTCAATGACCCATTACAAGGTAAGAACTAAACTAGAACTTCTTTACTCCAATCCTGTAAGTTATATTGAAATGTTTTTAATAGAATGTGGTACAGCAAATTTGTGTGCAAAATCATTTGCCAAAAAAGTTCAGCTTTTGATCTGTTTTGTTTTGAGTTCACCACTTTTTGAAAAGTTGATGGGGCTTATCAAAGAAGAGAGTCGATTCGTACAGCCTAACATATTTACAATAAGTTACACCAGAAAGTGGCATAAATCATGCCTGAAATTTACTTCAGATCCAGTCATAGATTTCTCTTTTAGATGCATGTACACTGGAAGATGCACCGAACGTATTAAGCCTTAGTATATTTAGCACATCTTACGCCGGTGCACTTTTCACCAAGACAAGGCATATTTAACACCAGTATTTAAGGGAATTTATTACCAATATTTTTTTTTACTAATTAAAAACAGATACTAATATATATCCTTTTCTTTTTAGTCATTTTTATTATTATTTTGTAATTCTTTTTTTCTGTCTATGATTGGGGGGGCGGCCATCTCTTGCCCAACCTGCTGTTCACGGAATTTATAGAAATGCTTTACAGCAGCTTCATTGACAAAGGATCCTGTGAACAGGAGCAGACTCATTGACTTCTATAGGAGAGTTTTCCAGGCATGTTCTGTGACCTGGTAAAAAAAAATCATTGTACGGGGGAGGGAGGAGGAGAGAGGGTCTCCTATTGTGAATGGTGGATGCTGTGTTATGTATTCACATTGGTTTCCTGTCATAATAGTGAGAAAACTGCAGGAAAAGTTTTCTGTACAGAACAAGAGGTGTTGGACAATAAATAGGCATAATAGCCAAAGAGAAAACTGCAAGATTTCAGTACTTTTAAAAATATTGATAGTAATAAGGAAAATGTAAAAAAAAGTAACCGAAATTCATGAAAAATGTTTTTAACTTAAAAAAAAAAAATAGGTTAAAGGGGTTTTACCATAAAGTAAAAATGATGTGGGAAGCTTGCAATACATTTTCACCATTCATCATTATTAAAAATTCTGTACTATTTTTGTTTGAGCTACGACCTGAGTGATCCATGGTGTGCAGCTCATCTTTAGGGGATACAACCAGTGATGAGAGCTCCTCATTCCTGGCTGCACATGCTCAAACATCACCTCTCCTCTCAGGCAGCTACTGTCAGTCTATTCCCTGCCTAACAATCACACAACAAATACCCTCCTTTTACTCCAGTCCTCTGTACTCCTTAATAAATAGTTAAACAGTGCAAATAAATACAAATAAAAAAGGAAACCGCAATCAGGTATGTGAACTGAAAAAAAATCCACTTGTTTGGTTCCTGCAGAGATTTGAATTTAGGACAGTTATGCTGAAAGTACTAACCACTCAGCTACATTGTAGCTACTCACAGCTCTTTCCATACACAGACCTTTGTTTGATTGGAGTGAGCACAATGTGGGGAAAGGTATAGTGATGTCTTAAAAGTTATACTTTTAAAATACTGAGAGCTAAAGTAGGACAAAACAGACATGAAGTACTTTCATGGTAAAACCCCTTTGAACAATAGGTTATATTCTGATGACACCTTCCCTTTAATACATTTCCATCTATGTTTACACTGTTTACACTGTAAGTATTAAGCAGGATGAATCCATCTGCCCAAAATGTTCTATATTTAGTTATTGACTTTTACTATATCTACTCTGCTAGAAGGAAATTAAAAGTTAAGCAATTGCTGGTATGTAAATCCTGTACTTGAAAGCTAAGATTTTCAGATTATTGTTAAATTTACTGACAAAAGTCTGGCTAATCAGTTTGACATTACCAGGTCATCTACTGTGAAACATATACAGATTGTCTTGACAAATGTTGATTTACCTGCTGTCAGTAACAGAGTGAAGTTCCTTGGACCCACCAATGGAAATTATTGTAATGGCCCACCATATACAAAAAAAAAAAAGTTAAGTAGTTTTTGTAAGTCTACTTTAAAATAATATTTGCAGGGTTTAATAGATTATCTGGTTTTAGTTTTAAAGTTAACTCCAAATGATATTGTCTTCTACTAGACCTTTCTGGCACTGATATGTTAGAGGTTCAATATTGTTTCAGAGCTGGGGTTCAGCAAAGGTCTTCTGGTACTCTTATTGGCCAGTCCGAACCTACCTGCCGTATGGTAACAGGATACAATAGATATGTTTACTGTTTCTACCTTGTAATGCTCAACAGGTGTTTCCTTCATACGATTATCAGAACAGCACTTTCCAATCAACGGTGAGACTAAGGGAGAAATGTACGATCGGGTTTTTCACTCTTTTCTGGCATCAAATGCGCCAAAGTGAGTCGGCTACGATGTCTAATGCACCTAATGAATGTGTTTGTTAGACTCGTAAGACTTGACACTTTTTGATGAGCCTAACATGAGGAGGTGTTCTGGGGGCGTCGCATCACACTCTTATTATTAGATACATATATGAATGTGGTTCGGCAAAGCTAGGCGCATTACTGCTCGAACAGGCAGACCTATTGCAATGTGGTCTGCCTGAGCCTCAGGAGTCGAAGTGGAGCTAGATTTGCTGTTAGGGAAAAAAATGTCCCTTATTCATCAACTTACACCAGTACAATAATAAAAAGTAATTTATGATGATTATCAAACTATAAAAAATGTAATTATTTACATTTAATAAAAAATGTTATCATTTAAAGTTAATATAAAATATATAGTATCCCAAACATATAAAAATATCTCCTATAAAATGCATGTAAAATAAATAGAATTTAAAACTTTTAAATAACCCACTGATGTTGTTGTTCAGATTTTAACATTTTTAATTTTTACTACATTAAATTTGAAATGTATTTTTGCTTCTTTCACCCTTTATTTTACATACAGCAAGAGCAAGCACAGCACAGGTCTTGCTGGGATCTAGTGTCCACCAAGCAAGATCAGTACCATAGTTTCTAGTCACTGACATGCTGTTCTAATGACTTTTCTTTTATTTCCAGCCTATCTATAGCCTTTATACATAATGCGCCTAATTTCCGTAATGCGCCAAACACACAGACGAGGAGCATTGAACTTTAGACTCCATTTATGAATACACAAAAACTACTTTCATAAATCCAGGAGCATTTGACACTGAAAAATAGATGAGAAAATGAACTTCGATGCACATAGTTCTTTACATGTCTCCCTAAAAGAGGGTCTATTTGTGATCAATATGTACTGTACACCCAGACAAATTATCCCACCAGAACAAACCCAAAAATTTAAAGAAAGAAAATTATTTACAAAGGCTAATACCTTATTCACAAACATTCACAGAAAGTAATGAGACAACTTGGCTGGCAATTCTGTTGTCATCACAGCCTGACATACACTACTCACAAAAAGTTGGGGATATTTGGCTTTTAGTTGAAATATTAGATCCTGACACAGAGGTTAAAGTTTGAGCAGATCTGTTACTTAAAGCTCCTGGTCCCTAATTCTCCACCAAACTATTGTTTGTAATACGCAGGTAAGATTATAATTTGCAGGCTTTACTAATAAACCGTGAACTAACATATTATCTCTGAACAATGACATGAAAATTCAAAAATAACTACAAAAATATTACATATTCCAATCATAGCAAGTAAATCACATCTAACTGTACTCCTGATTCAAGAAAAGATGAGGCAGCTGATGTGTAAAGTACAGCTGTTTCTTGTAGCTAACCTAAATGACAGAGGATAATTTTCTAATATTCAGCGTAATTTCTCTATAACAAGACCAGTTCTAGAGAGAGTTCATTAGATGCACATGAATTACTGTTTTATCTGTGAAGCTGAAACATCAGATGAGCCCACTGAACTCCCTGGCTGCGAGAGCACATTTACTGAACTAGTCCCTAAATGTCAGGGTGGTAATTTTTCCCCCCTCCAAACTATTTACATTTGGCTTCATTTGTGACCAAAATTGTCGTCCTGTAGCAAAACATTATCTCCACGAGAGCACTTGAATCAGCTTTTGTCTGGAAAAATTAGCTGAGAGTGAAAAACAACAGCCTGTGTCCATATGAAGTACATCAGCTATGGATGATGCATCTCTACTGGAGGACAAGGATATGGGCGATGACTGGATAAAAGGTTTCCTGTATGGAACACCCTGGCAGGTTAGTGACATGTCATAGATTTGTGTTCATTGTAGAAAGTAATCAATTTAGTATTTACATTTCATAGTAAATTTAGTGAAATTCTGGTTTGTGTATTTCTATAACAAGATTTTTAATAAAAATAATAATATTTACCTTTATATTATATTGCTTTCTATTTGTGTTTAACAATTTCTAAGACAGAAATTCTTATATATATCTTATGTGTAATTCTAGTTTTATCGCTCTATTTACTTATTTCTTTCACAGAACTTTCTACTTATCTATCTTTTTATCTATCTCATATTCCTATCTTACTATGTATCTACTTTCTTTTTGTCTCACTTATATCTTTCATCTATCTATCTATCTATCTATCTATCTATCTATCTATCTATCTATCTATCTATCTATCTATCTATCTATCTTTTTATATATCTCATATTCCTATCTTACTATGTATCTATTTATATTTTGTTCTCACTTCTATCTATTTCTATCTATCTATTATCTATATCTATCTATCTATCTATCTATCATATCTATTCATTATTTATCTTTTTCTCTATCATTTATCTATATGTATTATCTTTTAATCTGTACAGCGCATATAATTATATATATATTATATATATATATATTATATATATATATATATCAGTATTACGTCGTGTCATTTGATTGTGGTTTATGAACTGTAAAGGAGGCATTTACAGTGTTAATATAATAATCACATTAGAAACACGCAAATAAAACATTCCAATTACTTTTTTAATTAGATAAAATTCTACTATCAGTGCATATCAAAGCAATACAATATTAAAGTTAAGAATGGAGTGGATGAAGCTAATTTTGGTGAAGGTTATGATACAATAAATGTAAAATATGATTGCTGAAGAGTTCATAAGTCAGTAGTTCTAGCTAACAATAAAACACTAATCCCATTATCAAATATAAAGTTAATGATGCTGAGAGCAACATAACATTTTATCTTATTTGATATGTAAGTTGTTTTTCATTTTATTTTAAGCTGAATGTAAATGTATTAGACATTTTTATATAAAAAAGGTACATTTCAAATCTATGCGATCTTATTAAGCTTTTACTGACATTTGTGATACTAACGCAGTTTTTGTAAGGCTTTGATGAGACGTAGGCTGGAATCAAACATACAGTTTTTTAAGCTAAAGTCAGAAGTGGATAGAACAGGTTTTGACTCAGAGAACTGCAGTGCAAACTGCACCCAGAATCTATATATGTGAATCCAGACGAGTTTATCATTAATTGTTTTCTCCAGACTTCTAGGAAATGAACTTTCAAAGCCGACGTTGGGGTGTTTTGTAAACTTTCTTCTGTATGATTAGAGCGTGTTCATTGTACAGCTAGATTAGAATCAAATCTTTTCCTCCCTTTTCTTCTTTTTTCTTTATTAATAATTAATTCTCTTTGCAGAACTTGTTTGATCTCTTCAAGTTTTGTAATTAGAAATCATTTGTATATCCATACAGAAAAAAATAAAAATTTCACAAAACCAAAAATTGGGTTTTTTTTTTATACAAAAAGGGGAAAGCAAGAACTCACTAAAAAGTCAAAAAAAATATGAAACTTTGTTTAAAACTCTGAATTCTCAGATTCTTGTTTTTCTTTTTTTTTTGTTTTTGTTTTACAGTTATTGTTGTTTGCTTCTTTTAAATGTTGAGCCTTTTCAGGGGTTTTTGAATGTTTGCTTTACATTTTGTTAGTGGATTGTTTTTTCCCCAAAAATTCTTACTTAAGACATTCATTTTTTTCCTTTTTAAGCTGAAAACCCTCTTGGTTAGCCAGTTACAGTGAACATGCTGGCTAATTTGCAGGTAGCATATAATAAAGCAGGAGGACCTGGAAAGGTTGATGCATAGTTTTTTGAAAAAATATGCAGCACCATTTGTAGTTTATAGATTTCAATCTTTGCCCATGGTGGACATATGAGGGTACTGGTTTGTTTAACCTAATTTGTTAAGGGGGTTTTTCACACAAGTGTTTTATCCCTGTGAGCATACGTTATTAGAGGGGTTTGGATCTTATCATCTAAACGGGCCCAAACAGCAAATTAAAAAATACAGGTTTTTTTACATTTCTTGCAAATGCAAAACATGCTCGAGTTCAAAGAGTGATCACCGAAGTGTGTTTTAAATTTCTCTTTTGGATCCCCTTCATAGAATTGTCATGTCAATTCTTGATCCAAAAGACGCAGCAGGAGCACCTGCATCATCGATACGTATTGGATGTGTTTTGGATGTGATTTTCGGATCCAAAACGGATCCAAAAATGCTGTGTGAACATACCCCCAAATTCCCCTTTCAGAATTTGGGGCCTGTGTAGAAAACTGTCTAGGGTTTAAAAACACTTTGTTGCCATAGCAATCAATCAGAGTGCCCCACACATTTCATATAATGCTCAGGAAAGATGAAAGGGGCACTCTGACTGGTTGCTATGGGCAACAAAGTGAGTTTTAGACCTAGACAGTTTTCATACATGTGGCCCTTAGTGCTCTGGGGCTTAAAGGGGTTGTATATTAAAAATAAATTATCTGAAGTAGGGTTAGGCTGGGAAAAAAACAAAACAAAAAAATTTATACATACCTTAGTGCAGGGCCGGACTGGGAATAAAAATCAGCCCTGGCACAAAGCAGCCAACCAGCCCACATACAATATCCGCTTAAAAAATGTCCCTTGTTCTCGCACCTCGACACTGTCTAAAATAAACTACACTATAAAGGTGCTTTCACACGGGGCGTTTTTGATGTGTTTTTGGTGTGTTTTTGTGCAGAAAGGCAGAGCAGTTAATGCTGTATATTTCTGCCCAAAAAAACGCATAAAAAAATGTACTGAAACCGCTCTGTGTGAGAGCTCCCTACACACAAGCAAGAAAGAAAAAGTGGTGCAGAGAAACCCCTCATCACAGATTCAGGTGTGCAATTTACAATCCGGGACATGCCCACACTGACACTACATAAGCACCAGCCTACAACCCCACCAATCACATCCTCGTAGTCAGGTCACCATCACATGAATACAGCACTGATTCAACACAGAAGTAAAATGACCCCTGACAGCAGGGGACTCACAGGAGACGTCATCTCTGATGGGAGTTGTTCTCTTCTCCTTTTCTTCTCCATCTGGCCCAAACCTCCATGATGTCTTCCCTGATGAGTCGTTCCCTTCTAGTGTTGAGCGATTGCGTTGGCCATCGACATTGGGCGATGGTCGATAGTCGACCATCATCGACCAGATAGTCGATAGTGAGCAGTCGATTATGAGCGATGACCATTAAAGTCTATGGGAGAGCAAACAAACACCTTCATTCTTACACCCAAACAGGGCTGGAGAAGCTGGAATTAACATCCACAACAAATCAAATGGATACGTGCTACATCTTAGGCAACACACTTAGGTTATAAAAGCCACAGGAAAAAAAACACACAACATTCACTATCCCTGTCTTGTACCACAGCATGACCCTTAAACCTGCATCACCCACAAATTTAAAAGTGCCAGAAGGCAGTATGATTTGAACCATCATCTTACTTGAACTGGACATTGAATATCCCTGTCCTGGAACGCAGCATGAGCCCAAACCTGCATGACCCCCAAAATTTAAAAGTGCGGAAAAAAGGAGTCTTTCAACCACCATTTTAGTTGAACTGGACATTTTACTATACATGTCCTGGGCCACGCATGAGCCCAAACTGTATGTCCCCCAGATTAAAAAGTTCCGGAAAAAGGAGTCTTTTCAACCACCATTTTAGTTTTCACTGGACATTGACTATAACTGCCTGGGGGCCACAGCATGAGCCCCAAAGACAGCATGACCCCCAGATTAAAAAGTGCCGGAAAAAGGAGTCTTCTTCAACCACCATATAGTTTCATCTGACATTTTACTGTCCCTGACCTGGGTACGCTTGCCCCCCCGTATGAGTCTGACCAATTTGACTTCACTTGGAAATACTGGTTGTTAACACTCACTGTTCCACCCAGGTGCCCTTTTTCTTGGCATTCTTTTCTTATTTTACTCAACGTGCTCGGAGGAAATTGTCTCTGTACCTTTTGGTTCTCTGTCCGTGCTCATACTCCTCAGTGCTTGAATAACTACATCTGGTCAAGTTTTCCTGTACCTCATTTGTACAATTTCAAGAAGATTTTTTACCAGCTATTTTGTACATGCAAGTTTTTTTAGTAGTATTTAATTCCTAGAAAAAACATTTTTTTAAAATAGATGTGAATTTTTTTTCCCACCATTCTATTATTTCTCTTTTTTAATTTATTAAATGGTTTTGTTCTCAATACAGGGATTTCTAGCTATGTTAAAGACTTGCAAAAAACAAGTCATTTTGCAATTGTGTCCATTAACAGTGTCCTACCTATTCCTGTTCTGACAGTCACCACACCCTTGCCACTCCTTGACATTTGTGGAAAGACACAAATGTCTGTTAGAAACAATTTTTTTTTTAAAATGACCTGTAGTATAGCTGCATTTCAAAGCAAAATGCCCCCCAAAAATTGAACAAAGCATGACCTCTTGAGCCACTTTGGACAATTGTGAAGAACAGAAATGTCCTGTAGAAACACAATTTTTTATAATAGGACCTGTAGTATTGCTGCAATTTCAAAGCAGCATAACCCAAAAAATTATAAAAATGACTTCTTCAGCCACTGTTAAAAATTGTGAGGGAGAAATAGCCACTTAGAAGCCACATTTCTGTACCAAGGACCATGATTAATTGCTGTTATCTCACACTACATGACCCCCAAAAATTATTAATATGACTTCTCAGCGCAGTATTAAAGATTGTGAGTGGGGAGAAATGCCACTTAAAAAGCCTCATTTCTGTTTCAACCAAAAACCCCCCCCCCGGGGGGGGGCCACTCAAAAGGAACCATAATTAAAGCTGTATCCTCACAGCAACATGACCTCAAATCCATTGACAAAACTTCTAAAGATAAAGTGAGTAAATTGGAATATCGTGTTGTCATGAAACCAGTTGCTGTCTTTTACAGTACTCCTCACAGCAAAACAGCAAATGAACTGTGGGAAAAAGAGAAGAAAAATTGCAGTAAGAAATGATCATTTTAAAAAAAGTTTTCAAGAGGACCATTTCTGTTTGAAGAGGAATATGAAGTAGACCAGGCAACTATTCGTGACCTCGGCATTGTGCCACCAAACAACATCATCAGAGATCCATGCCTGATTCAACTTGAGTGATAGTCAAACGATCCACATTATCAGTGGAAATCCGTATGCGTTTTTGTCTGTAATGACCTCCTCCAGCGTGCTGAAGGTTCCGCTCAGATATGACGCTGGCTAGCTGCAGGACAACACCTCAATGGCGGTGACGAGCCAGCTCGGCTCGGGCCATTCGTTACCATTTTGGATACCATAAGTCTATTGGTCCGAACACATACAAAAACATCGGTGTTAGCCCCCAGATTTTTATCTTTGGTTCTGGGGTGTTGGATGTGTGCCCGCATTCACTTGGTGGAAATGGTAAAAAAGATTGCCAAGGTCCCCCAATTTTGGGTTTTCCCCCCTTTTTGCGCTGCCCGCTCGCCCACTTCACTCTACTGCTGTCCCGCTTTGTTTTTTCCCCCCCCCCCCGACATTTGGGGAACGTGAAGCAGAGCAACAGAGTCTCCAGTTTGATCAATCAGCAAGGTCCCCCATTTCCCGCTTTTTTCTCTCTTTTTGGGTGGGGTGGAAGGAAAGTGCTGAGTTTTGTTTTGTTCCGGGATCCGGGGGGCCCCCCAAATAACTGTTGTTTATTTTGAGGCCTTAATGCAGATCATTTGGAGGGAAAAGGGGCATCCAAACACTCATGTGAAGATGGAGCCCTTTATTTCCCAAGCCTCTGGTCAGGGGGGCTAGCAAAAACCCCCATCTTCCTCTCCGCCTCAAATTCGCGCCCAACCTTTTCCCCGGGGGCGTCGGGAACTCGGGGCTAGGAATACCTCCTCCTCCCTCCTCCGCGCCCCCAGCTTCAACACAGCCCTGACTTCCGGATGATGCACCCTGAGAGCTGGCCCCCTTGCACTACCTGGGCCCCAAAACCACTGCTTTTAAAAAAGACCCATAAATTGTAAATTTTTCGGGCCTTGTGGGTTGAGGGGAAAAAGGCTCCGGTCCCAATTTTGGGCCGTCTCCTCCTCCTCGTGGGGACCTGTTTTTTTCAAGGTCCAACAATCGTTCCGAACTAAGTCACCCAATGCTCATCTGACAAGGGGATGTCCCACTGACCCTTTTGGTGGCCTTCAAAAAAAAGGGAAGGAGGTGCAAGCTCTTTCACCCCCTCCCCCTCGTGGCTCAACACCCCCAGGGCCCCCACCGCTGCTTGTCAGGGCCCTGTTCCTTTGTACTGCTAATGGCATTTCGCTGCTCCACAATCCGGGTTTGGGAG
>JAODAL010041574.1:0-35737 GCA_025379985.1 Phyllomedusa bahiana | reverse complement strand
CTACCATGTTTTGCCACCTCCAAATGTCATTGGCCCGTCTGACCTATGTGCTGCTGGGGCTGCTCCTAAAAACCACTTTTGTCATTGTCCCAACTGTGGTTACTACTTTTTTGCCACCCCCCAGAAGTATTGTGCCACTGTCTGACCTCTGCTGCTGCTTGGTGTTTCGAAAACCTAACACTGTGTTTGTCCCACTTTTGGGGTTTACCCGTTTTTCCACCCCGGTCGTGGCCCACTCTTGATCATTTTGCTCCACTGTCCCCTCCATCCTGTCATTGTGCCATTTGTAGCCTAACTGTTTTGCCACCTCCAAAAAGACTTGTGCCACTGCTGCCCTGAGCTGCCCCCGTCACCTCCACTCTTGTCTTGGCCACTCTGTGGCCTACCCCCTTTTTTTGCCACCTCCAAAAATGTCTTTTGGGGCCATGTTGACTTGTCTGCCACCTCACCCCACTCTCTGTTTGTGCCATCTTGGCCCTATTTACTTTTTTGCCACCTAGATGTCATTGTGCCCTGTCTGCCCTCATGCTGCTGCGGGGGCCCCCACAAACTTTTATTTCCACTTGTCCCTTTCTCGTTTTTGCCACCTCCAGAATTTTATTGTGCCACTGTCTGACCTCATGGTTTTTTGGGCCCGTAACTTCATTTGTCATTGTCCACTCTGTGGCCTCTCCTGTTTTTGCCCCTCCAGAATGTAAATTTGCAACTTTCTGCCCTTCTTTCTGCTGTGGCTCCCGCCGTCACCTCCACCTCTGCCCTTTTTGTGTTGCCACCTACCCCTCGGTTGTCTTTTCCAGCTGTCGCTCCCTTGACTTTATCGGCCCTACATTCCCGATTCAGTTTTTTGGTCTTTTTTGGCCCTGTTAAGTCCCCGGGGGAAATTTTATAGTAAAAGCGATTTTTAAGAGCGGGGGCAGTCATGTCTTTGCCCAAAACAAAAACCCACAACTTGTATGAAGACCAAACCCAAAGCCCCCTTGGGCATATTTAAGCATGGGCAAAATTTCCTCGCACCCACAGGCTCTGTGCAGCCGGGAAAATATTTTTTTTTTTAAACGTGATTCGTCCCGAAGAAAATTCGGCCCGTTTTTTATTTTTGTGGGGGAAATTTGGCAAAGTCCCCGGCCCAAATTTTTTTGAGAAATCGCCCATCAAAAATTTAATAAAGCATGGGGGGGTGGATCACTGATTTTTTGGGGGGTTTGGTGAGCTACAAAGGCACAAAAAACCCTGGGTAAAAGTTAAAGGAAAGTTGAATGCAGCACTTTTATCAGCAAATAGGAGGGAAAATTTTCATCAACACCCGGAAGCTGCCCCCTGGGATTTTTTTTTTTTGGGGGAACGTTCCAACATGACATCGATTAAAGAAAACCAAGGCCAAGTCCTGTAAATTGGGCTCCCACAAAAAACAAAGTGGGGGTTCTGGGGGTGGCCATCTCGGGTCTCCTGACCCAAATTTTTATTGAGCCACTCTGGGGAGATTTCAAGCATGCAGTTATAAAGCCACCCCGGGGAACTTACGGAACGGGAAGGCCCTTTTTCCCAAACCAAAAAGGGGCATTTTTTTACATTGAAAAATAAAGACCCCTCACCCAAAAACAAAAACAAAATTTTCAAGCTGTAAATTGATTTAGAGGGGGAAAACCACAATTTTAAGAATGGGTTTATGTGAATTTTGATAAAGGGTTTTTTTGATTTTTTTTGGTTGTCATTATGTTTTTAAAAAGAAAAAACACAGTAGTTTTACAAAAAAAGGGCTTAACCAACCAAAAACCCATGAGGGGAAAAAAAGTTTTTGGTTTGTCATTCATATTCTTTTAAAAAAAGGGGCCAAAAAAAGAAAAAATTTTTTCCCGGGATAGTAAATTTTTTGGAGCAAAAATGAAACATTCATGACATCTTAGGGGTCAATTAGTTCTCGGGTTTCCCCCAAAACTCCTGGGTTTTTGGAACGTTTTCCCGGGTCAAAAAGGGAAAAGTACCCCAATTGTGCAGTTGGGTTTTAAAAAAAGGGGGAACACGAGACAGCTTAAGGGTAGGTTCACATGCCCAAATTTGCAGCCTAAAAAATTTCAGAAACCTTTCAAGGTGGAATCCACCCTAAAATAAAACGGGTATTTAATTTTTAGATTGGATTTTGGACATGGATTCGACGCTGACTTCAGAGGCAGATTTTCAGCCTCCAATATACCATGTGATGATTAAGAGCTGAATTCACCTCAAGAATTGACATGTAAATTATTTTTTGGCACAGAGGAAAGTCAACATTGTGTGCACAGTGAGACGGATTTTCTGTTAGAAACATTGTTAGGCGGGTTGCATTTCCAGTTTTGATGCGATTTTTAAAACGCCTTGTGAACGTACCCTCATTTTCTATTCATGTTTAAACCTTGTGTCTCTGACTTTTGTAATATGCCCATGAGTTCCATGATTGACAATGTATGCAATCTTTAAAAACAGCCAGTCAAAAGATGTGTGCACAACGCACATTTAAACCCCAAAGATCCTGTATCACTGTAAATAAAGCAAGTTGCAACCTGAGATCCATTCCCTTTTTTGGAAGCGATTTTTGTGCCCCACTGTCAAGCAACTTATTTGGATAGTTTACTAGGGGAGATGGAGCGGGAGGTCAGAAAAATTTGAGGCGCTCGCGGGGGTGACAGTCAAAAAAAAGGGTAGGGGGAAAAAGTGTCGGGAAAGCTGTCGGGGTTTTGGGCCCCTTCCCCAAAAAATTTTGCAAGATGGAGACACGGGGGATATCAGTTCAGAAATAGTGCTGCCACTGCTCCAGAAAGGTGGGAAAAGGAGTGCAGGCAGGCTAAAGAGGTGCTAGTATTTGGGGGATTTCCAATTATTAGGGGAACGCCAGGGGGGGAATCTGTCACAATAAAGGGATTGCCCGAACAGTATTTTGTTTTCCTGAGGCTCTTGTTTGACTTAATGAAAAATTGGGTTGACAGATTCCCGGGGGGGTTGGGGGAAAAAATTCGCTGTCATGGTGCACGTTGGCCCCAATTTCAAGTTACAGATGGTTTGGAGGTCCTTTAAATGATTTCGGGGGATTTTTGGCCAAAAGCTCAAGGCAAGGCCCCTCCAAAGTAATTTTTTTCGGGAAACTCCCCCCTGCCCATGGGCCACAAAAATTAGGAACAGGAGTTTTTAGAGGGGTTAAAAAAGGGTTGCCCCCCCAAAAATGGGTTTGAAAGAAAATAGGGTTTTGGGGTTTTTTTGGAGAACTGGTCCGCCTTTGGCTACGGGTTTCTTTATATGGAGGGGGCTCCCACCAAAAATGGGGAGTTAAAAGTTTTAAATTGGGGGAAAAGGGCCCAGAAAATTTAAAAAGGTATTTAATTGGGGACGGGGAGGGGGGTAATCCAATAGGGCGAATGTATGAACGGGTTTTAAAAACCCCCTTTTTTTTGCAAAACACGCGCCCCCAGCCCAAAACCGCTGTGGGACGCAGCGTTCGCCATTTGGCTGCGGCCCGCATAAAGGGGTTTGGGCATTGGGGGGCAGGGGGCCCCCCCCCCCCCCCCCCCCCCCCCCCCCCCCCCCCCCCCCCCCCCCCCCGGTGGGGCGGGGTTGAAATTTTTTTTCCCGGGGGGGGAAACCGGCCCCTCTTTATAGCCCGAGGCTTTGTACCATCGGGGCCGCCAAATCGCGGCGCTCGGCAGCTCCGACAAAACAGACCAGGTTTTTTTTTGGGCTAAATTTCCCCCGGCAGAGGCGAAGGAAGCGGAACCCCAACATGCGAGGAAGCGGATCGAAAATCGCGAAGAAGTCTCGGCCCCTCCGCTCTGACAAAAGACTTGGTCGAAAGTTTTTTTTTTTTTGGGGGGAGGCGAAGGGGAAGCAAGGGAAAGGGAAAATGCGAGGGGAAAAAGATCGAAAATCGCGGGCCGAAATCTCGGCGGCTCCGTCCGGGGTTTTAGGAGTATGAAAAAGGAAAAAAAACGCCTTTTTTAAAGGGAAAAATGTCAGAAGAGAGCTGCAGTAAAAAAAAACACTAAATAAAAAAAACATCACTTTTTCCCAAAAACCCAGAACTCTAGAATATCAACAAATATGATTTTGCAAAGGCCCCGGGGAAAAACATTTAAATTTAAAAACTGAAACCAAATTTCATTGGTCGGCAAAAAACCAAAACAGGCCAATCGAATCGGAAAACGAAGGTTTAACCATTAAAAACATGGGGAAAAAATTGAAACCCCTCAAAAAACCCCCGGGGGGGATAAAATTTAAAATACAGTAAAAATGGGTTTAAAAGAAATGATTGGCTGAGCTAGCCGGGGTCTCGGCTAGCTCACCAATCAGAAAAGGACGACCCAAAAAAATTCCCCCTTCTGCCTTGGGAAAATTTAGACCAATCAGAATCCAGGGGGGAAAAATTTAAAAAAACAGTAAAAAGACAAAAAAAACTTTTGGTGGCTACGGGGGCCCGCCTTCCCAGCCCCTTTAGAGCTGAGCTACTTTTCCCCTTAGACTCTATGGGGGAGAAAGAGCGCACTCAAATTCTCGGCGCTCAGCGCCCGCGGCAAAGAAGTATTAATCAAAAAATTATTTTTATACAGTGTAAAAAATTCTCAGATAAAGACCAAACACTTTTTTAAAAATAAAGCAGGGTTAAAAAAAATCGAAAAAACGGTTTGTCGCCGAGAACCGGGGGGGTACATAGGGGAAATTTCCATAGAGAGAAAATTGGGGGCCGGGGGAAAACAGTAAATTTTTAAATTTGTAAATATTTCATTGGTCGGCAAAAAACCAAACCAATCAGAATAGGAGGACAATGTCCCATTAGGGCCTAGGAGGAAATTGACCAATCGAAAAGGAGGACAGTGGGCCCCCTTTATCCCATTTAAAAAAAAGGGGCCAATATATTCAAAGGTGGGGGCAGTTTTAAAATACAGTAAAAAGGCCCGAAAAAGAGCTGATTGGGGTTTAAAACAGCGGGGGCTCGTCCGCTTAGCCAATCAGAGCGCGGAGCTGCTTTCTCAAAGAGTTTATTGGGAAAACGAAATTTAAAAGAGGCGCCGTAATTTGGACCAATGGGAGAGCGAGCGGCCCTATTTGGGGTTTTTTTAATGCAAACTGGGTTAAAAAATGTACATGGCTGAAATCAAATTTTAACACTACAGAAGTTGTGCCGATGTGTATATTTAAAAGGGAATTTCTAATTTTGTGGCTAAGAATAAAAAATTTTTTTTCCCAAAAAAATTTGTGCTTAAATTTTTTATTTTTGATGCACCCCTACTATTGATCCTTGGTAAAAAAAATAAAGAAATAAACATGATTTTATGGACTTTTTTTTTTTTTTTTAGCCACATATTAGTATTCTTTTTATAACATCGGCCCAAATTCTGTAGTGTTATAATTTGATTTCACCCCTGAAACCCCTTTTTTAAAAAGTTGCATTTTAAAAACCCCTAGGAGCGGGCGCTCGCTCTCCCTTTTTTCCCAAAATTTCGGGCCCCTTTTAAATTTCGATTCCCCCTAGAACTCATGAGAAAAGCAGCTCGCCCCTCCGATTGGGGGTTTGTGGGACCCCCCCCTGGGTTCAACCCAAACCCCCCCCCATTTTTGGGTTTTTACTTTTTTGAACTGTCCCGGGCCGGTTTTGGAGGTTTCCCCCCCTTTAAAAAAAAAAAAGGGGTAGGAAAGGGCCCCTTTGCGATGGAATTCCCAAGATTGACTAAATTTTCTCCCTAGCCTAGAATGGGACTTTGTCGCTTTCCCATTCTGAAAGGGGTGAGATAGCCAAGGCCCCCCCCTTAAACTAGCCAATCAGCTGTTTTTAGCATTTTTTCTTTATTTTGAAAAAGTCCCGGGCCCTGGTTTCCCGATTGGTCAATCCTGCCCCATTTGGGTTTTTAAAAGTTCAGTGTCGCTTTCCCATTCTGGGTTGGCCGGTTTCTGGGGACCAAGAGAATAGGGTTTTAGAATTTGGGAAAAACTGTATTTTTCCCCGGGCCCTTTCCCAAAATCCCCAATTCTTGACTTAGGATATTGGAAATTTATTTTGGGTTTTTTGTTTAAATTTTTTTTTTTAAAAGTTTTACTCTTTTTTCCCGAGAATGTAGAAAAGCCCTTTTTAAAGGCCCAAATTTTTGGGTTTATACTCGCACCCACAGTGGAATGAAATTTTCGCCGCTCTTTTGCCTGCTCGCATCAGAAAGATTTTTTGGCACAGTCCCCCAAAGGCGCCTAAGTTTCCCCCTTTCGCCCCACCCCACTGGCAGGTGTGGCGGACCCCCTTTTTTTCCCCCATGTTTTGAGGGCACCCCCCCCTTCCCCCGGCCCGGGGAATCTTCGGCGCAGCGGGCCCCACAGCGCCCATTTTTCCCCCCCACTGTTTCCCCACGCACTGGGGGAGGGGGCGGCGGGGCTTTTTTCCCCCCATGTATGATCGCACTAAAGTCCGGCGGACAATCTCAGAGCGCCGCCCAACTTCGCCCCCTTTCCCCCACTTTCCCCGACACGGTGGCGAGGCACGGCGGCCCTTACATGATATATATGAGCGCGGCCCGTCCCCAACATAAATCAGGCGCAGATTCCGCCGGGAAATTGGCGGAAAACGGCGCCTCGACCCGGCGAGCTTCATACATGTGGCCCATAGTGTGCAAGATAGTGAAGATAAAGAGCTGAGAATTAGTAATAAATCAGACAGTGAAGAGGAGGGAGGGGTTGTAGTAATAGTTAATACGGAATTCAGGATACCTATTTTAACCTGCTTGTTTCAGAATAAGACTAAGCTATGATGAAGGGTGCGTAGCACCTGAAACGCGTCAGCCATCTGCCAAGTTTGTTTCATGTTTCTGTTTTCCTGGTGTGTCATGGTTTTATATATACAATAAAGGAGTCTAACTTTGAGAACGCTGGAGTATAATTCCATTTCTTTTTGTCACTTCTGCGGGAGTCTTGCCATCTCCTTGCATCCTACATCTCGGGTGAGCTGAAAAACACTTTTTTTCTATCAATATTCAAAAGGCGTCAAAAAGTGATCCCAGAAACTACAGGCCAGTAAGGAAGACATATGAAAACTGTCTAGATGTAAGACTTTCTTTGTTGCATAGCAGACAAAGTGCCCCTTTAATTTTTTTGAACAGTTTATGAAATGAAAAGGGATGTGTTATGGTTGCTATGGGCAACAAAGAAAGTCTTAGACCTAGATAGTTTTCATAGATGTGGCCCTACATGTCATATCTGGATTTTTCAAAAATATTTGATACTGTACCACATAAAAGGTTGGTAAGTAAAATGAGAATGCTCAGACTGGGGGAAAATGTTTGCAAGTAGTTAAGTAACTGGCTTAGTGATAGAGAACAAAGGGCAGTGATTACTGGTACATACTCAGACTCAATCCCTGCTGCTAGTGGGGTACAACAGAGCTCAGTATTTTGCTCTATTCGCTTTAATATATTCATTAATGACCTTATAGAAGGATTGCACAATAGAATATCAATCTCTGTAAAGTAACCAACACAATAGAGGATAATGTTCTATGACAAAGGGATCTGGATAAGTTGGAGGCTTGGGCAGAGAAGTGGCAGATAAGGTTTAACACAGATAAATGCAAGATTATGCACATGAGGAGGAAAAATCCATTACATCGTTACATGTTAAATGGAAAAACTCTAGGTAAAAGTGACATGGAGTAGGACTTGGAAATCCTTGTGGACAGTAAACTTAATTGTAGCAGCCAGTGTCAGACAACAGTTTCCAAGGCAAATAGGATAATGGAGTGTATGAAAAGGGGCATAGATGCACATGATTAGAACATTATTCTCCCATTATACAAATCAGACCACACAGGGAATATTGTGTACAGTTTTGGGATGACAGTTTAGTTTAGAGAAAAGACAGCTTTGGGATGACCTTACAAATATGTATAAATTCATCAAAGGTCAATATAGAGCTCTCTCCCAAAATCTATTTATACCCAGGACTGTATCGAGAACAAGGGGGCATCCTCTACGTCAAGAGGAAAGAAAGTTTCTACATAAACATAGAAAGGGATTCTTTATTGCAATAGCAGTGAGAGTGTGGAACTCTCTGCCAGAGGAACTTGTCATGGTGAATTCACTAACAGAGTTCAAATTCGGGTCTGGATGCATTACTGATGTGTAATAATATAACAAGTTATAGTGACTAGGATTCTGGAGAAGGGTCGTTGATCCGGGGATTTATTCTGATTGCCAGAATGGAATCGGGAAGGAATTTTTTCCCTAAAATGTGGACAATTGGCTTCTACCTTTTGAGGGTTTTTGAACTTCCTCTGGATCAACACTTTATGACAATATGCTGAACTGGATGGATGTCTGTTTTTTCAACCTTACAAACTATATAACTATCACACAGTAACAGCTTAGTGTAGAAAATAAAACAACTTAATCCATAGCCACCTAGCCTCTCTAGCCTCTGACTAAAAATTAATGCCCTTTACAAATCCATGGTCTGAGCCTGATTTCAAACACCACAAATCATAACGTTCTTACCAGCATCCTCAGGTACTGGCTCCCCTAGGTCAGCAGCACCCATGGTTCCCTAGGTTGGGAGCTTTGTCTGAAGAACTCATACATCTCTTAAAGAACTCTCTCAAGTGGCATAATAGGGAAAAGTTTACAGCAGAAGAGAATTGTATGCTGCAAAATGGACCACAACAGGTTATTGTCAATGCAGTGAGAGAAATGGTCTGCTGAATTGGGTAGAGATTAATTCAATAACCAATACTGCACAGAACTTATCTGACCTACGACATAACATAGTAAAATGTTACTTATGGTAGAATTGTAATAGAGTAGGTTCAAATATGACACCCAAATATGAAGTTAGCATGAATTGTAAGAGAAGTAATGTTAGTGAAGATTTATAATTGCGAGTTATTAAATACATATTTTTCAGGAAATTAACATTCAATTATTAATGTATTCACCACTCTTAATACAAACTTACTCACAATGCAACCTATCCATGAGATAATTTACTCTACATTATTATTGAACCTCTACTGGTATATTTGTAGAATGTAAAACCTCCTGCTGAACCTCATTTATGATTGGCATTTGTAGTAAATCCAGTATCTGATCCTTGCAGGTATATATGGTAAATCCGCTGCCGGACCCTTGATGGTATATGTGAGTCCACAGGCTGACTTTTGCTGACGCAAATAACTAAAAATACAATGATAATGACTCCTGTGTGAGCTAACAGGGATAAAGAGTATTTGGTATTTACTAAAAGGGTTATTGGGATAACATTGATGTAAAGGGGTAATGCACTCTACTCTGAGGTATTAACTACCTAGCCAGCCAGTAAGTTCAGCTCAAACTCCAAAACAGCTGTATGCAGAGGGACTAAACTGACACGGCTTAAATCCTTTTCACATTGCAAGGCTCATTGAGTCAGATGTGACTTACGGTTTGCTACATCCAGTAGATGACACTGAAGAGCTCAGCCTTCTTCCCATAAGCTTTTTGAAATATTCAAATACCCAGTGGAGTGTAAAATGCAATAAATTTCCACACACTGGTATGAGACCTCTCCCTAGTAAGATACACTACCCCTTCTGAGCCACATTCAACACCCCAATACAGTGGTATGCAGATGAACTTGTGCCCTCTTTCTCTCTTGAACGTTGACTACAAGATACTCGCTAAAGTTCTTCCCAACAGGTTGAAGGCGGTCATCAAACAGGTCATCCACTTGAACTAAATTTAAGGCATTCCTGGCCAGAGAATAGTGGCCCTGATCAGTCTGGATAAGATAAACTTCATGGGTAAGGCTTTGCTATAGCTTGGATTTGGTGAAATGTTCTGTTCGTATGTTAACCTTATGTACCTTGACATTTACAGCACCGTGTTGGTGAAGGGCTGGAAGATTGACTCCTTTCCGGTCTTTTCTGGGGTTATACAGAGCTGCTCTGTTTCACCTCTCCTTTTTTTTGTTGTATAGAGCTATTTGCAGAGGCTATCGAGAGATCAGAGGGATCACCACACTGGGACCAGGTCACTACGAGGTTAACGAGACATGACAGTCTTCTGCACTGAATAGCATTCAGTGACAACACACGTCCAGACCTGCAAGGAGTTTGGCAGAGCTTCAGGGGCTTAAGTCAACTGTGGGAAGTCAGAGGCTATGATCTTTGGAATTTGGCAGTTGTATACCTCTGCCACTTTCCTGTTTTCCATCAAGCCGGATTTCATCAAAATCCTCAGAGTCTGGTTTGGGAAGGAAGGTGCTGCCCTAAAGTCTTGGCAGAATTGCTTGGCCAAGGTCAACCAAAGAATCAGCTTGGGAAGTTTCAGACAGCTCACCATAGTGGGCAAAGTGCTGGTTCTTCGTTACGCAGTTTTGCCTGTGTTACAGTACACCACAGAGGCCTGGCCATCCCTTGTCTCCAGAACCATCTTATGCTACATCTGCTGTTACAAGATTGATAGTCAAGCCGAGCATCATGTACAAGGATTCTTTAAAGGGTGGGTAAGGGATACCTGACATCCTCACCTTGTATATGACAGCATTAGTGGGACTATCGTACAGCAAAACGGCTCTGCAGGCAGATCCATTTCTCGATTGTTCCTGTTGCCCCTTTTGGGGAACTTTGGCTGGAAAAAGTGTGATAGCTCCTACCCTTGCAACTGGGAAACTCCATGGTCTTATGTGGATGTTGCCTGGTTTGTGAGAGAACATGAGCTGGAGGGATTAAAGCCCCACTTGTGGAAATCTAAGCTTATTCACAAGCTTATCAGAGACAAGGATGTGTTAGAGTCTTTTCCATGGCTCCCTCATGTCACAACTTTGTTGATTTGGGAAAATGTGGCTTCATGCAGGTTAACCAATGGACACAAGGATTTGCGTGAATGGCCATTCAGGAGGGTTTACCCCTAAGGTCTTTGATGCATGCTTGCAACCTTTGCAAAAAATGGAACTGCCCACAGTGCCCCTTCATGGAGGAAATATCTTTACATGTCTTTTGGGAGTACCCTTTTGCTCAGGGTTTGTTAGATGCCCTGGCTCATGAAGTCAAAACTTGGTGCACAGGAGAAGCCTTTTGCACCACTTGGTTCTCCACAGTTATTTTCCCAGGATACACACTATGAAGGCCAGCCATGAGCCCTGGTGCCTTATGAACTGCTTTAAGGACACTATCTTGATTTTCAAAAATTGCCTAGTCTTGCGGAATGAGAGGATGTCGATGGCACAGTGTCACAGGTTGATCCACAGCCTGCTCAGAGACTATTCCAACCTAGACATTCAGGCTTAGTCCCCTTTCTCCCAGCAATCCTCCCCTTTGTGTCTGATTATTTCAATAAAGCTTCGGGCCTGTGAACCAACCACCCCCTTCCATTTCTCCCTTCCCCTTTTTTGCATTCATAGGTCTGTTTATGCTTCATTGTTCGTAAACAATATGCTTGATGTGTGCAAGTCTGTTAGTGTAGAACCTGTTGTGATGTTTAGCGTAGGTTAGCCTATGTTTTATGTCTTATTGCATGTTATGCATGACATATTATTTTATTGTGTACTGAGCTGCGTCGTGGATATACTGTATGCTTGTTTTTGAAGATTGATTGTGAATAAATAATTTCAATTAAAAAAAAGCTATATGCAGATGAACAAAACTGGCATGGCTTGAATACTTTTAATATTGCAAGCCTCAGTGAGTCACATATGACTTGCTGATTGCTAAATCCAATAGATGGTGCTGGAGAGTTCAGCACTCTTTCCATAAACTTTTTTTTATTATTATTATTTAGCCATATTCTTGTGTGGTTCTAGTTGTTGTGTCCAATACTGCTGATCACTACCTTGATATACAGTATATTGATGATTTGAAAAAAATCTACTTGGGCTGCAGTATACAGCTGGGATCTCTTGGCTGCTGATGGTGGCAGAAGTCTGTTGTTGGTCCACTTCTCTCTATCTCATTTCTCTTATGTTACTTTTCTTTCTTTTTTTTTGTCTTCTCCCTTGCTTCTCCTTGAAAAAAACCTCTTTTTTTTCTTTTTCCCCCTCTTTTCTCTCTTTTTTTTGTTTCTTTTTCTCCTTGCTGTTTTATTGTTAAAACCCCATTCCGCCACCTTTGTGTAAAAACCCGGGGGAACAGGATAGGTCGGAAAACTTACATTACACTTAAAACTTTTGTAAAATATTTTTAATTTGAGTTTATTTTCCCATTTAAAGCTGAAAAGCTGTAAGTCAAGACTAGAGAAAAAGTATTGAGGAACTATGTTTTGTGCATACTTCAGGGAATAAAGTAGTTTTAGGGTGATCAACTTTATAATTTAATTTCCCACAAAAATCAAATTTTAACCCAAATTTTAGATGATGCATCCCCTTTTAAAAGGAGTGTTGCTGAAAACCGTAAAAAAGGCCCCCTTGGAATATGGTGGATAGTTTTTTGCCCTTTTGCACCCGGGGTTTTATTTTAGAGGGGTTAAGATGGGGAAAAAAATAAAGGTGGAAAATTTGGCAAAGCCCCCCCTGTGGATTTTAAAAAAGGGAAATGAGCAAGGGGGTTAAAGGGGTAGGGGACCCACTGGCCACGGGCCGGGCCTTGCCCCCGGGGGGACTTAACCAAGGGGCCTTTGGGGAAAGGTATTTTCACAGAGCCTTTAAAGGGTAAGGTTGACTGACCCCAACCCCCCACCAGGTGCCTTCCCAGAGCAGCCCCCCCAGCAGGGGGCAGCTAAACCAGACGGGCCAAAATGCCAATGCTGGGCCCAACCAACAGGATAAGGGAAGGGGACAAACAGACTAGAAGTAAATATGTGCAGGGGTAAAAACCCAAAGGGACAGGAAAAAAACAGATGCCAAACGGAGGATAAGAAAAAAGGTAAAGGGCCAATTAAATAACGGACTAAAAGAAAACCAAGAACAAAAGCAGAAAACGAAAACCAAAACCCCAAAAGGAAGAAACCAAGGCATGCCCAGGGCAGGAACAGGGGGCAGAGAAAAAGGGGAAAGGGAAAAACTCCCCAAAGACAAAACGAACACACAAAGAGACCACATGGGCACCCCGGGATGCAAACAAACCAAACAGAAAACACAGAAACCCGCCCTACCCCAAAGGGAGACAAAAAAAAACCCAACAACATGAAAACAACAAGGACAGGCAGGGGAAGGGAGAGGAAAAACGGGCTTAAAACCCCCACAGGTGGAAGGGGGATTGGCCGGGAAGCCCAACCCTGCTTTTCCCACTGTGGGAAAAAAGGGAAAGGGAAGATTGGCCGCCCCCCTCTATGAGACAGGGAATCGGGGGCAGAGAAAAATGGGGGACCCAGAAACCCAGGGGTGAGTAAACAGAGGCTACAGGAGCGTCACAGGGGGCCCTTGCACCAGGAAACAGATCTGCAAAATTAGGAACATGGGTTTCGACTGGGGTTTTCCGAAGCAGAGGCCGCAGCGTAAAAACAGGGGAAAGTGGAAAGGACCGTTTACAGTACCCCCCTCCTTAAAACCCCCCCCCTCCTCCCCCAATCCACAAAATGGAAATTCCCCTAGGTCTGGGGGCCCAAACAAACCGGGGCAACCCCCAAAACCAAATACAGGGTGCACAGCCATTTCGGGGAAAAAACCTAGGAAATTTGGGGGTGACAAAGGGGGAACAAACGGGGGGACAAAGGCCAAAAAGGGAGGGGAACCCCGGGGGGGGGAACCGAAAACCACGGGGGGGCCAGAAGGCTCAGGGCGAGGGCCGTAAGCCACGGGGGCTCAAAGGCCAGGGCGAGACCGTAAGCCCCGGGGGCTCAGAAAGGGTCAGGGCGGGGGACCCTAACCCCCGGGGGGCTCAGAAGGGTCAGGGCGAGACCGTAAGCCACGGGGGGCTCAGAAGGCTTTGGGCGGGGGGAACCGTAAGCCAAAGGGGACTTTAAAAAGGCTCCCCGGGGGAGGGCCGTAAGCCACGGGGAAATCAGAAGGGTCAGGGCGAGACCCAAAACCACGGGGAAATCAGAAAGGTCAGGGCGAGGGCCGTAAAACCAAGGGGGGTCAGAAGGCCCCAGGGCGAGACCGAAAACCCCGGGGACTCAAAGGCTCAGGGGGGGAGACCCCTAAACCCCGGGGGGTCAGAAGGTCAGGGCGAGCCGTAAAACCACGGGGACTCAGAAGGTCAGGGCCGAGACCGGGAAGCCACGGGGAAAACAGAAGGGGTCAGGGGGAGGGCCGAAAACCACGGGGATCTCAGAAAAAGGGTCAGGGGAGACCGTAAACCACGGGGACCAAAGGTCAGGGCAGACCGTAAGCCCCGGGGACTCGAAGGCTCAGGGCGGGGGGAAATTTTAAGCCAAAGGGGACTCAAAGGTCAGGGCGGGGGAAAGGGAAGGGCCCGGGGGCTCAGAAGGCTCAGGGCGGGGGACCGTAAGCCAAAGGGATCAGAAAAACCCGGTAGTGGCCAGCGTCCCAAAAACCAAAAAACCTGCCAAAAAAAAAAAAAAAAACCCCCTCCCACAAAAACATAAAGAGACAGCCCGAAAAAAAAGACCCGCAATGGACCCAAAAAAAAGAGGGCCAAAAAAGTCAAAAGGGGGAACCTGGCCCGGGTCCCCCACGTTTAAAAGGGTGACGGGGGTTGGGATGGACCCCTGGACCCCTGCCGGGCCTTTCTCTGAGGGGGGGGTAACCAAGTGGGCCCTCGGGCATGGGTATCTTCCAGAGCCTTTGATGGAAGGTTTGGGTGACCCCAACAAACCAAACCCGGGGCACCCCAGACAGTCCCCCCGCAGTGGGGGAGCTGACCAACGGGCCAAAAAAAAGTCCCAAAGCTAGGCACCAACAGGGTAAGGGACAGAGAAAAAAGCAGACTAGAAGTAAATAAAGTGGCAGGTACAAACAAAAACCCGGCAAAAAAGATGCCAAAAAGGGGGATAAACAAAAGGGTAAAGGGAACAATTTAAAAAGACAGACGAAGACACCAAGAACATAAGCAGAGAAAGTAAACTAAAAATCAAAGGGAAAAAACCAAGGCATGGGCCAGGGCAAAGGGAAACGGGCAGAGAACAAGGGCAAGGGGGGCTCACCCAAAAACAAGACAGGACACCCAAAAAAGGGGCCACATGGGCACCCCCGGGGCTTTCTAACAAACCAGATCAGAAAAAATGGGAAAAAAATAAAACAACAGGACAAAAAAAAAAAACAAAAAACCAAAGGGCACAACAAGGGGGCAGGCAGGGGGAGTGGGGAGAAGCAAAGGGTTATAAACCCAAGGTGGAAGGGGATTGGGGCCCAGGAAGCCCAACCCGCTGTACATGTGGGAATAAAGGAAGGGGGAAAAATGGTGGCCGCCCCCCCCTCTATAGAGACAGGGGTCAGGGCAGCAGGGCCCAAAATGGGAGGAGCAGCAATCACGGTGAGTAAACAAGGCACAGGGGGGCGCTCACAGCGGCACTGCACCAGGGAAAAAGAAACTTTCGATAGGGAAAAATAGGTACGACTTTCGGTTTGCAGCAGAGGGGCCCCCAGCGTTAAGGGGCAGGAAAAGGGCACGGAAACCGTGACCATGGGGTTACTTGTCAATCGCTTTGCAAACCCAAAAATTTGGGGGAAAAGAAGGTTTTCAGCGCCCTTTTGTAGTTCAACCCCTTTTCTTACCCTGGCAGTTTTAGAAAAATAGTGGAAAATCCCCTTTAATCACTTGAATTAGGCAAATATTTATGGGTTAAATTTTTTCCCTATGGGGAAAAAAAAGAAAGTAGGAAAAAAATGAATTTACGCAAAATCATTGGCCATATCGAGATAGGATTTAAAAAATGTGATGCTGATAAAAAGTAGAAACGAGAAAAAAAGTGCAGATTTGTTAAATATCCAGCCCAACTTAGAAATTTTCTCAATTCCCAAAAGAAAAAATTTGTAATAATTAAAATTGTTTGGGGCTGTCTAATTAATATCCCGTAACCAAACAATCCCCCTTCCCAAGGCTTTTTCCCGACGGCCCCAGGGTTTTATAGTTTTTCAGATGGTTTTCCGGGTTTGAAAGCCCCCCTGGTTTAAAAAACCCAAATGTTAAACCCTTTTTTTGACATTAATAGAAAATCCCTGCAGCGAACCCATCCCCGGGTGTTTTTTACACCCCCGACGGTTTTCCCAAAAAAATAAGGGAAAATGTTCCTTCTTCCCCCCAGTGTTTTGGGGGGAGAACTTAACATGTGGGTGCGAAAAAGGGGGGGGCTTTATCCCAAACCATGGACAAAATCCGTCCCCTTACACGCCAAAAATAGACCAAATACAGGTCGGGATTTTCCCCCCCGGTATTTGGGCGTGCCGGGGTAAACGCCCCTAAAAGGTTTCCCAAAAATTAGAAAAACCCAATATTTAAAAAAATTTGAGCAATAATACAATTTTTAGTAATCTAAGCAGTGATGTTATTTCATCAACAACCGACTCATTACTACCCACAGAATGCACATAACATTTAGGGAGGATGGAGCCCAGGCACCTTTGCTGCCTTAGATATCTCTCATTTCTGGATGGCCACTTTTTAGCCCCTCCTTCTGATGAAAAGAAGATTGAATTGTCTCCATCCATAATGTTGATATGAGCTAGATAAGCCATGGAGCAACTAACAGTTGCATTAGAAATGTGTCAGCAGAAGGTCGGTCACCCATTCTTTTAACCTTTTATGGAATAAAGTATGGATTTTAACTTTTTGATTCGGTGAGTGCTGGACAATATTCCCCTCTTCTTTATTCAGCAAAAATCTTAACAAACCAAAATTATTGCTAATCTACAACAGTTAATCGCAACCATGACAGCTAGGGGGAAGACAGGGCAAGGGAGCTTCCACTGTCTGCAGTCCCTACCCACGCAGAAGCCTCACTAAGGCTTCCACGCAGCCTGTGACTTCACTATACCTGGCCGCGCTTTGGGTCACAGAACTGCAATTTTCACTCATCCCACAGCACCTGTTCTGGTACTTTAGGGGCTTTGTAAATGCAACATGGCACCCACCAAAATCTGTCTTCCAAAAGTCAAATAGTGCTTCCTCTCCTATATGCCGTGCCATGCACCCAAACAGCAGTTTACACCCAAATATAGGGTATTGCTGAAATTGGAAGAAATTGAGTAACAAATTTTGGTGTGGTTTTTTTTTGAGGATCCCTGGTAAAAGTAAAAAATTTCAGCTAAAATTGCAGATTGTTGGGAAAAAAATATTTATTTTTCACAGCCTAACGCTAATTTTTTTTTTTACAAAACACCTGTGGGGTCAATACACTCACTACCCCCTGTATATATTCCTTAAGGGGTGTGGTTTTCATAATGGTTTCTTTTTAGGGTTGTTTATTAAGCTTTAGCTTTAGTAGGGTGTCCTCAAACCTGAAATGGTGCCTAAAGAAAATTGTAATGAAAATGAGACCTCAAAGTCCAGTAAGTGCTCCTCTAATTCTGAGGCTTGTGGTTGAGTCAAATAGTGCCCTAGAGCCACATCTCCAAAAATGGCAGAATCGGGGAAATCAATATTGCATTTCCCTGTTATCATCTATGCTCCACAAAATAATGGATAAAAATGTAAAATCTGCAAAGAAAAGTGAAAATTTGACATTTTTATGCTCTTTGCTTTCATTTCTGTGAAACATCTAGGGCTACATGTCCGAAAATTTCCGTTGGTGCGGCGGTTTTTAGGTGCATTTAATCAATGTAAAGTGCGCCTGAAAGTAAAATCCTTTCAAAAATCTGGTGTTTGGTATACTTTGCATAGTAAACTGTCATGTCAGAGGACGTGCAGTGGGCCATGACTGCCACACAGCCCACTATCGCTGCTTACTTGCCGTGCTGCCCTAGGGGGCAGACCCCAACTGGACGACAGCCCCTATGCTGCTAAGTGCACGGCCGTCAGGGAAAACGCAGAGTCAAACAGTCCGGGTCGGTAACGGTGCGGTAATGGATAAGCCAAGAAACGTGATCCAAGTGGAAGGTCAGAGACAAGCCGGGGTCCAACCACGGTCAGGAGAGCAGTACAAAATCGGAGACAACAAGCGAGGTCAGAAACAGGCCGAGGTCAGAAACACAAGAAGACTACAATAAGCAAGACTACAGGGAAACCACAAGGGAACACCTTGGTGAGGTGTATAGCGTATCATTGCTAGTGTATGTAACACGCCTATCGAGGCACATTGTGTTACGGAGGTGCATAACATATCAATACTAGTGTATATAATGCACCTCGATAGGCTCATTGCGTTATGGAGGCGCACAGCGTATCATTGCTATGGATAAGCCAAGAAACGTGATCCAAGTGGAAGGTCAGAGACAAGCCGGGGTCCAACCACGGTCAGGAGAGCAGTACAAAATCGGAGACAACAAGCGAGGTCAGAAACAGGCCGAGGTCAGAAACACAAGAAGACTACAATAAGCAAGACTACAGGGAAACCACAAGGGAACACCTTTGTGAGGTGTATAGCGTATCATTGCTAGTGTATGTAATACGCCTATCGAGGCACATTGTGTTACGGAGGTGCATAACATATCAATACTAGTGTATATAATGCACCTCGATAGGCTCATTGCGTTATGGAGGCGCACAGCGTATCATTGCTTCTATATTTAATGAAACTTTTCAGGCGCATTACAATGTGTCACGTCCAGCGTATAATGCACCTAGTTTTGGTATATTAAAGTTGATTTATATTGAGAATGTGATGTCTAAAGTTTTGTTGCCGCAAAATACACCAAAACTATGGTGCATTTGTATTGGGACATTTTCCTCCTACACTCTTTAAATGCTGTTATGAATGCTTTAAGGCATATAGCTTCTTAGATGTAATCATTTAATGGGTATCTAACATGCAGGCCGCTTAAAGCCACATCAGAACTGGACTGGTCCCTAAAAATTTTACGTTTCGAATTTTCTTGAAAATATGAAAAATTAGTATTACATTTCTAAGCTCTCTAATGTCATAAAGAAATAAGATAGTTAAAAACATGATGCCAACCTATAGTAGACAGTTGGTAGATGCTAGTTATAAACAACTTTGTGTGGTACAACTGTCTGTCTTACATACAGAAATTTTTGAATGGTGGCCCAAAAAATGGGAAGAAGCCTTGACTTCAATATTGTCATAAGAAGCGTCGACTCAAGTTTGTTAAAAAGTACGAAAAAGGACAATAGAAAATTGGAAACGGGTGATTTTGAGTGATGAGATGAAAGTCAATAGACTGAAATTTGATGGGTGCAAATGGGTTTGGGAGAATCAAGGAAAAAGAGGGCTAATGGATTGAGAAATCGAAGGAACAGTCAAGTTCAGTGGAGGAAGCCTGATGATATGGGGTTGTTCCACAGCCAAAAGTGTTGGATACTGGACCCGGATCGATGGTTGTCTCAATGCTGAGCTATATGTGAGTATCCTACAAGATGAGTTACTTCATACACTCGAGTACTATGGGTGTGAAAAGGACAACATAGTTTTCCAGCAGGACAACAACCCAAAGTATACATCAAGATTGGCGAAGAGAATGGTACAATGACAATAAAGTAGAGTTACTGGACCACAGACCACAACCCAACTGAACACTTGTGGATAGAGTTGAAGACAAAGCTGTATTTGTACCCAAGTGAGGTGACCTGTATGCACCAACGTTGGGAACATTAACGAGAGACTTGGCATCAGATTTTGGTCAAAGTGTGCTTGAAACTGATTAAGAGCATGCCCAGAAGGATCCATACAATGTTGAAATCCAAAGGTGGATTTACAAAATACTAAAAAAATATTTGAAATAAAATTTAGATTGTTAGAGCAAAACAGTAACAATGCAGTTAAGAGGCAAGAAACTGCTTAACTAAGCAAGTGCATCATAGTTGAGAGTCAAATTTATGTGTGAGATGGCCAAGATGATTGTCTATAAAATGATGGTGGTCTCATATTCAAATCTATAGTGAATGGTGAGTTATGGAGCCTGAAAGTCAAAAGTTCAGAACATTATTACCCTTTTGCTTGTCAGTGTATGTAGTATGGTTTAATTATGGTGACCTATTAATTTCATGGGCTTAGTTTTGGTGCTATATTTATGACTGAGCTTGGTTTTCACACAGTATTTGTGAACTGAGCTTTGTTCTGGTACCCTGTTTATTTACTATGCTTAGTTCTTGTACTGTAATCATATACAGAGCTTAGCCTTGGTATCATTTGTATTCAATTTGTTAGGGTCTGATACAGTTTCTATTTACATATTTATTTTTTGTGCCTGGTTTAAAACTGTTATTATTGATCTTAATTCTGGCACAGTATTTTTAAACTGAGTTTGATTCTGATACATTATTTATGTAACCAGCTTTGTTCTTGTACCACATCTTGGTTCTTATATTATATTTATTAACTGTGCTTCTCCCAGTACATACTTTAAAACTACAATTCAATACCAACAGAGAATTATACAAGTATCACTGCAAAATTATAATCCCTGTTAAAACTTAACTTTTACTGATATACCCTAAAAATAAGTGACCTATACCCCTATACATAACCAACATATACCATTATAGTGCAGTATAATCTGTCAGCGGGGTAATCGCCCCGAAAAAGGGCGGCTCTGCTTAAATGACAGACAATTTATTGTGTGTATGTAGCATCTAAACCTGTATCCCCAGCTATCCCAATAGCTGGGGATACAGGGTTTAGATGCTACATACACACAATAAATTGTCTGTATATTAAGCGGAGCCGCCCTTTTTCGGGGCGATTACCCCCCCTGACAGATTATACTGCACTTAATGGTATAATGTTGGTTATGTATAGGGGTATAGGACACGTATTTTTAGGGTATATCAGTAAAAGTTAAGTTTTAACAGGGATTATAATTTTGCAGTGATACTTCTCCCAGTACATACTATAATGCTCTGTGCACATCTGTGATGCTGACTCTGCACATATGTACTAGGGGCGACATGTATGTTTTTTGGTGTCCAAGCGCCATTTTTTCTTGTGTGCATTAGTAGAATGCGCCTGAATCTATGAACCTGTCCTGTTGTAGGTCATAGATTTAGCGCTTTTCTAGCTACTAAATGACAACTCTGGCTCAGGTAAACCACTTTTAAAGCTGTTCCAGCAGTAATGCGCCTGGATTTGTCATACTAAACACATAAATGTGTAGATTTGTATGGTTGCAGTGTGACACGACTCCAGCACGCCCCCCAATCCCAGGCGCATTACAAAGTGTGTGTGCTTTACAATGCGCCTGATACTGGAGTGCGCCTGATTAAAAATCTAGCGAACAGAGCTGCACCAGTTTTCGGGCTAAAAAGATGCCAGACTTCTGGTGCAGCCCCGTACATACATGTCGCTATAGGTCTCTAATTAATTACTTTAATATAGTGGGTGTAGGTAGGCCATTTATCTGCATGTATTAGACAATGCTCAGATTTTAGACAGCATATTAGTATTATTATTTATTTAATAGCACCTTTAATTTCAAGACATTTTAGCTATGACAAATGAAGTTTAAATACATAAGTAAAAGAAAATAAACATCAGCTAAATCAATGACATACTGCCCCAGAGGAAATGAGGACCTTACCATGAAGGCTTACATGTACAATCTGTAAACAGGATTTTCATAAATATAATATACTTGTTTTAAACAGAACATAAAATTATATGTTTTTTCCTTGCTGTGGTTGTCCTCTATATTCCCACCAGGGCCAGCCCCAGGTTTTTGTGGGTCCGTGGGCGACAGAACCACAGCGGGCCCCTTTGTGGAGCAAATCATGTGGCGAAAGTAAAACAGCAGGTACATTAGAGACCAAAATATTTTATTTTGAAAAAAATTATGTAAACTTAGAGAAACACCCCCACATAGTAACTTAATAATGTCGCCATACCATGACCTCATATCACTCCCACAGTGACTGAATAATACCGCCATACCATGACCTCATATCACCAATATATAGAGACTGAATAATACCACCACATTATGACCTCATATCCCCACCACAAAATGATTGAATAATACCACCACACCATGACCACATATCCCCACCACATAGTGACTAAATATCACTACACCGTGACCCCATATTACCACCAAATAGAGACTGAATGATACTGTCACACCATTACTGAATATAAACCATTACACTTTGCACACACATAAGTGACTACAGTTCAGGTACGTTTTGTGACTCACAGATGACATGTCTCTGATGAGTCATTCCATTTTCTTCTCCATCTAATCCACACCACCATTCTGACTTCTCCTGGCCAACACTCATTCCTACAGATTTTCCAGCAACTGCATACTTATAGGTATAACGTTCCCCTCAGTTAGATAGCTCTATAGTTCCCCTTATCAGACAAGAAGCTCTATAGGTCTCCACAGTTAGGTAGGTGTATAGGTCCCCTCAAATAGGAAGTTATATAGGTCTCCTCATTTAAGCAGGCATATATAGGTCCCCTCAGTAAGGCAGGCATATACAGATCCCCTCAGTTAGGCAGGTACATATAGATCCCCTCACTTAGGCAGGCATATATAGGTCCCCTCAGTTAGGCAGGTATATATAGGCCCCCTCAGGCAGGTATATACAGGCCTCCTTTGTTAGGCAGGTATATACAGGCCCCCTTAGCCAGGTATATATGGGCTCCCTCAGTTTGGCAGGTATATATATAGGTCCCCTCAGTTAGGCAGGAATATATAGGTTCTCTCAGTTAGCCAGGTACATATAGGTCCCCTCAAACAGGTATCTATAGGTCCCCTCAGTTAGGCAGGTATATACAGGCTCCCTCAGGCAGGTGTGTGTATATATATATATATATATATATATATATATATATATATATATATATATAAATAAATATGTCCCCCCAGTTAGGCAGGTATATACGTCCCTTCAGGCAGGTATATAGATATGTCCCCTCAGGTAGGCAGGTATATATAGGTACCTTCAGGCAGGTCCCCTCAGTTAGGAAGGTAACTGCCATTAAAAATAATAACAATAATGCTTACCTCTCCTCCTTCCGCGGCCGAGCGCCTTCCTCTTCTGCCCGACACTAACGGCGTAATGTTATCATGCCACCAGCGCGGGGATGCTCCTCCGGCAGCTCCTCGGCCGCACAGTCTATGCAAAGTGATGGCTGTGCAGCCGAGGAGAGGCAGTGGTGCGATGAGCTCACTTCATCGCGCCGCTGACCAGCTCACCACTACAGGGCCCTGGTGGGCCAGTCCAACATTGCGGGAGTCCCTAGAAGCAATGTGGGCCACGGCACTTGCCCAGGTAACCCAGGTGCTGACACCGGCCCTGATTAACACGCATAATCTATGTACAGGTAATGGGACCATTGATCTGTTCACTTTCAGTATCAGAAAGGCTATGTACTAAACATCTGCTACATGTCTACAAAATGCTGTAGATCTCTACTGGAATATGTTAAGAATTCTGAAAGCCCCAATATCACTCTATGGAACAGAGTTCCATTGCACCAAGTTACTATATATGGTATGTGTTTTTCCCTCACAAATATTGTGACCTACAGAATAGAAAGACATACTTACCATAGTGTAATTTAAAGATACAACTTGTAGATCAGGGACACCAATGCATTACACTAATGCAGCCAATTTTCAAAGATGGTACCAGATCGTCCTGTTAGCTGACAGCTGATATACCATGGTTCTTTCTGACAGCTACCCTCTAGAGCATAGTGACCCAGGACCTCAAGGTGTACAGCCAGAATATAACATACAAAAACAGTATAACGTACACATATACATTACAGGTTACCTAACAAGTGCAAAGCAATAAATCAACATACATTCTAAAGCAGTCTTTAAAAGTAAAACACATGGCCCTTTAACCTTTAGGAGAAAAAAAAACAATGTTTCAACACTGAAAATGTATGTTGAAATGTTTTAGTCCTTAAAATTGTTTCTAATTCCTAATAACCTTCCTGAATCTCAAAATATAATACATAATATTATGTATGTAAATGTATTACCAAACTAAAAATGTCCAATTTTTTCTTTAAATAAATGATTCTATTCATTATTACATGCAGCTAATAAAAAAAACATACATCTGATTACATAAGAGAGAGATGACTCCTTTGTTAGACTGATTTCATTAAAGAGAGTACAACAGAAGGAGCTGGGTTTTCTCCAAATCTACAGTGATGTTATTAGTAAATTTAAAAAGCTGACATCTTACATCTTACATTACAATTTAAAGGTGTGCATTCATGTGTTTCCATTTAACAGAAACGTCTGCTTTTCCCATGACAAACCAACCAGCGCAGTTTTTGATGCATCTTTGTTAATAAAAACAATAGGTGGAAGCTTTAGAAAACAAAACAATCCAAAAACTGTACCAATCTGTAGGAAATGTGACAAAATTTAAGGACTGCCATGTTTAGTTCCCTCCAAATATTGCATGAAAATAGCAATGTGTTGTGCACGCAGTAACAAATTTTGCAGTTCTTGGTGACACACGAAACCACTCTAAAAAAAAAAAAACCCACACCTTCAACACAAGAAAGAAAATTAAAGTGAAACATACAGTGTGGTAAAAAAATATTTAGTCAGCCACCAATTGTGCAAGGTCTCCCACTTAAAAAGATGAGAGCGGTCTGTAATTGACATCAACTATGAGAGACAAAATGAGAAAACAAATCCAGAAAATCACATTGTCTGATTTGGAAAAATAAGTATTTGGTCAATAACAAAAAGTTCATCTCAATACTTTGTTATATATTTTTTGTTGGCAATGACAGAGGTCAAACGTTTTCAGTAAGTCTTCACAAGTGTGGCACACACTGTTGCTGGTACATTGGCCCATTCCTCTATGCAGATCTCCTCTAGAGCATTGATGTTGTGGGGCTGTCGCTGGGCAACATAGACTCTCAACTCCCTCCAAATGTTTTCTATGGGGATGAGATCTGGAGACTGGCTAGTCCACTCCAGGACCGTGAAATGCTTCTTGCGAAGTCACTCCTTCGATACCCTGGTGCTGTGCTTGGGATCATTGTCATGCTGAAAGACCCAGCCACGTTTCATCTTCAATGCCCTTGCTGATGGAAAGAGGTTTGCACTCAAAATGTCACGATACATAACCCCATTCATTCTTTCTTGTACACGGATCAGTCGTCCTGGTCCCTTTGCAGAGAAACAGCTCCATGTTGCCACCCCCATGCTTCACAGTAGGTATGGTGTTCTTTGAATGCAACTCAGCATTCTCTCACCTCCAAACACGACGAGTTGTGTTTCTACCAAACCGTTCTACTTTGGTTTCATCTGACCATATAACATTCTCTCAATACTCTTCTGGATCATCCAAATGCTCTCTAGCAAACTTCAGACGGGCCCAGATATCTACTAGCTCAAGCAGGGGGACACGTCTGGCACTGGAGGAGCTGAGTCCCTGGGGGCATAGTGTGTTACTGATGATAGCCTTTGTTATGTTGGTCCCAGCTCTCTGCAGGTTATTCACTAGGTCCCTCCATGTAGTTCTGGGATTTTTGCTCACCGTTCTTGTGATCATTTTGACCCCAGCGGGTAAGATCTTGCATGGAGCCCCAGATCGAAGGAGATTATCAGTGGTCTTATATGTCTTCCATTTTCTAATTATTGCTCCAACAGTTGATTTCTTCACACCAAGCTGCAGATTCAGTCTTCCCAGCCTGATGCAGGGCTACAATTTTGTTTCTGTTGTCCTTCAACAGCTCTTTGGTCTTCACCATAGTAGAGTTTGGAGTGTGACTGTTTGAGGTTGCGGACATGTGTCTTTTATACTCATAACAAGTTCAAACAGGTGCTATTACTAGAGGTAATGAGTGGAGGACAGAGGAGCCTTTTAAAGAAGAAATCTTGCTTGTTTGTAGGAGACCAAATACTTATTTTCCACCATAATTTGCAAATAAATTCTTTCCAAATCAGACACTGTCATTTCCTGGATTTGTTTTCTCATTTTGTCTCTCATAGTTGAGGTCTCCCTAAGATGTCAAATACCGGCCTCTCTCATCTTTTTAAGTGGGAGAACTTGCACAATTGGTGGCTGACTAAATACTTTTTTTCCCCACTTGTAGAAACACCTAATCACAGAGGAAGGGAAAGGAATATATTCGCTTTTACTGTCAGAAACAAGTCTATACTACCAATTTACAAGCTTCAGTATAAACAATAAAACCACCATATATTGACCATATAGTGGTCAGATACCAGTTCAGGTTGCCACCAGACAGGAGTAAACATAATGCTGATCTAACACAGGAAAAATAATTACATCCAGAGACTTACAGGTGATGTCTTCTCTGATTGGTGGCATTCACTTTCTTGTTTCTTTTCTATCTGTCCCAGACTGCCATGATAACCTTATCCAGCCATGACTTGTCTCTGCTGAAGGTGATCTTAGGCTCTTCACTTTCCACGACCTTCCTCACCTCTACTCCTCATTTACATTATCCTAGATGGTAATAGAGCCTTCTATAGTACTAGTGATTTAAATGGAACCTCAAGGGGGTTCCTACGTTCAAGTGGGGGAAAGCCAAAATGTTTCTCTAGAGATTTATATTATTGTACCTGGTGCACAGAGAAAAAACACACACCACACAGTCAAAGGTCTGGTGGCATTTTCTGTCTTTTATTTACCAACAGCGAGTTATATAGTCATTTTTTACGTGCCGTGAGCAAAGGATTACGTAGATATCATGTGGCATATATATACTATCTCTATTTGTTCCCCTTATCAGGGTTTGTGTCTCTCCTGTTTCTAGTCTTTTAATTGAATGTGTGTTTCCGAGACCCAGCGCCATCTTTTTACCAAGCACGTGTATTAACCCTTAACACAAACAGGGTGTGATCTAAATACAGGAGCCATCTCGTGGATGAAATAGACATTTCATCTAACACATTCCATAACTAGTGTTAATCGAACTGTTCTAGAAAAGTTAAGTTCTAGTAGAACTTAAGTTCTTTTTAGAACTCGAACCGAACATTTTACTGTTCGTTCGAGTAAAGTCCTAGTTCGACACACCATTTTCAGTTTTGTTTTCAGCGGCTTTCTGCACTTTTGGCGGCCATCCAATCAGTGCAGAGCGCAGAGAAGTGTCAAAAATGTCATCGCTGAACTGTAGGGCTCTCATTGGCTGCTAAAATCACATGACCATGTTATATATATTTCACTGTATTGCCTTGTGAATGCCATTTTAAGCTCACTCTCTGTACCGTACAGACTGCTCTTAGTTAGTTAGATAGCATTTTCCTCTCCATAGACATCAATATTTAGGGAATTTGGTATTGCTGGCTGCTTCTTTCCCACACCCAGAAGCTGTTATTTGGCGACTTTTGCAGGCTCACATAACGCCTAACTTTTATATACATGGATGTAAATTATACAGAGTGCTTGGATTTGCTCAACCATACTCAGTGCCCAAAAGTTCCATTTTTGCACCGTCTCCAAATCTCCTATCTGTCAAAGGGGCTTTTGGGGCCCCTCAGGATGCAGGGCCTCCATAGAAGCTGCTACCATTGCACCCACTATAACTACACCCCTGCCAGCTGAACCTCCATATTCCCCGTTGGGATGTTCTTGTTGCCATCACATGTACAAAGCTTGCAAGCAGAGGCATAACTTGAAGTTCTTGGGCCCTGGTGCAAAAAGTTAAATGGGGCTCCTGCCACTTGCCATGTGCCATTTCCAATAGCGGTGTCTTCTTACGTGTCAAAGGGGCTTTTGGGCCCCCTCAGGATGCATGGCATCGTATTACCTGCTACTGCTGCACCTCCTGTAGCTACGCCCCTGCTTGCAAGCTATCTTCATCTTTTCAGTTAGTCACTGAAAGGAATGAAGTATTTTAGCCTCTCAATTTTTTTCTGTCACTCTTAGAGCCAAATTTTCTGCACTAAGTTGATCCACGCATCCAGTTTACTGTTATGGATGGTAATTCCAGCTTCTCTTCACTTGTATAGGTTTAAACATTAACCAGATTGATTAATTAATTAATCTTCTCCCATTGACTTTAATGGGGTTCGAAGTTCGAGTTCGAAAGGAACTTCGAACCAAACTCACAAACGTTTGAGGTTCTAATCGAACTAAAACTTTTTACTGTTTGCTCAACACTGTCCATAACACTAGCACCCCAGATGACAATAGTGGCACTCTACTACTGTTTGTTTCCTACAGAGGAATAATGTCCATTTTGTTATCCTGCTCAATAATAATGTCTTCTTTGGTCCTACTAGATAATAAGGTCCTCTCTGTACCCACTCTTCAGTAAAAGTGCCCATTATGTGTGCTCACTTAGTGAAAATGTCCCTTCTATATCACCTACCCAAGAATAGTGCTCCTTATGAGTGTCTACTTAGATAAAAATCTACCTTTGGTTACTATCTTCACAGTAGTAATAATGTTCTACCTGTGCAAGCTTCTATGTAATAATGCCCCCTTTCCTGTAATAGTACCCCATATATTCTTGTTTCTTACTAGTAGTGCCCATTTCTCTCTATTAGTTTCCCCTGTGTGCCCCCCATCTCTATATTAGGAATCCCTCTGTTCTCCTTTTACTCTAATATTGCCCTCTTTTCTCTATTTGTGCACTCTTTGTGGCTCAAAATGAATAAAAAAAAACATATTTACCTGACTATGTTCCTGTGAGGTCATACTGGGGCTACCTCTGATCTGTGTTATCCTTTTAAAGGCCACAGTCAGGTTTAGGTTTGTGGTCTATGAGAGCACAGCACAGACCAGGTGCATACTGATGGGGTCAATGGCTTAGCACAGGCCCACTGATGTCTTCAGTGTGCACTCAGAGTCTAATGAACCATTCTGCACTCTATAAAAGTAGTTGGTACATAAGGAAGCCAGAGGCTCTCTGGTCATCTGTAGTTTTCAACAGTATCTGTATAATACCAGCTATACACTCAACTTCATGTTCCTACCTTCTCTTTTCTGTAAACTTCCAGTGAAATGTCGATTTTCAAATGATAGCAGCCAATATAAACAGTTTTGGCATACAACTATATCTATAGAACAGGGTTATGACAGTTTGGCTCAAAGCACGGCAATTTTTAAATGTCGCCCTAAGTGTTACATTGCTTCATATAGTTCTGCATGTCCAGTTATAGAAAAATAGGTATTACCCAATGGAGGGATCAATCAGGCTTTAAAAGCACTGCTCAATTTTCTTATTGCAAATTTTAAGCTATGGAAGACTGAACACAGAATTGCAAATTTCATTGCAAAACTGTCACTCTGCAGGTAAATATGTTAATTTTAATGTCAAACAAGATGTTGTTCATTCGGCAAAAATTAGACATAAGTGAATCCTTAAAAGTTCTATTCTTCATTTGCTTTCAAAAATAAGCATCATTCAGATTCTTTGAGGATCTTAAGTAGAGATGGGCGAATTGATTCTAACGAAGTGGAATTCGTTTAGAATTTCAGGAAAACTTTGTTTCTGAACGAAGTCGAAGTTTGGGGTGATTCGTGGGAACGAAGTGTGTTTTTAATTGACAAAATGGCTGCGAGCACATGGCGTTACATGGGGCAAAGAAGTCTGGGAGGAAGAAAGGCGTAGCCTACATGACGTGCAGAGATGAAGTCAATCAGAGACCGGCGGGATTCTGTGACGTCACCGCACTATATAAGTCCGGGCGCCATGCTCGCTCCTCACACTACTCTGACTGTGCTGTGTAGGGAAGGTGCTGCCGTCGCTGCTGCTGCTTATGATATCTCATACTAAAGAACTAACTTTTACACAGCGATTTTTTTTGGGGGGGGGTGTCACAGCTTGTCTCAGAGACTGCTTCTCTTATGTTCTAATTTTGATTTAGTGCGGTATTGGAATTGAAGTCCAGTGTGGGTCCAATTCAGCTGCATATACATTTTAATGCTATCTGCTCAGTTCGTGAGCACATTGAATATCCAAGGTTTATCTAAACCTGTTGCTGTTGTATTCAGTTAAAGAAACAGCGTTTTCAAAATCCAAATACCACTTAATTTTTTGGTTGCTCAATTTTTTTCGCAATTTGCCCGGGGGTTAATTAAAGGTTTTTTTTTTTTTCCTCTGTGGGGTCACTAAAAGAAACGGTTTTTTTCAACGGAAAATGAAATTTTGCCTTAGCTAATTATATCCAAAGGTTAAATTTACAGTTTTTTTCTGTTGTCGTGTACCGTAAAATACACGCTTTTAAAACACGCACAAAGCTGGTAATTTTTGGCAGCACATTTCTTTTGCGAATTTTAATCCAAGGGGTTTTAAACTTAAGTTTTTTTCCACGTTGTATTCAAAAAAATAAACCTGTTTTTCACCGCCAAAAAAGAATTTTTGGGTGTATTAAAAAATTTATATCCCAAGGGTTTAATTTGGTTTTTCGTTTTGTTCCGAAAATGCACGCCGTTTTTAAAATGCACAAAGCTGGTAATTGTTGCCAACCTTTTTTTGCGAATTTTCATCCAAGGGTTAACTAAATTTTTCTGCAGTTGTACTCAAAAAAGAAACTTTGTTTTTCACCGTAAAGAAGAAATTTTGGCTTTAGAAATTCCCTATCCAAATGTTAATTAAGCTGTTTGCGCTTTTATATTCAGTAAATTGTTTTTAAACGGCACATGCAAGTAAATTTTTCCCGGCCTTTGTGGGGCAATTTATATCCGGGTTAACAAGCTTGTTAGGAGTTCTTTTTGGAGTCAAATACGGGTGTGTATTTATCAATACAGTATTTCATAAACAGATTGTACTTTTTGAACAAACAGATGTCAGAAGAGAGGCGGCAGGCTCTTTACATGCGAGGGGTGGCACAAACATTTTGGAGCAGGCACAGGTCGCAGCACAGCAAGGGGACATCGGCAGGGGGGCACTCGGTTGGGCCCGAAAGCGGTGTCATCTAGCGGCCGTGTGTTGTTCGAACCCAAAAGGGTTTTTGTTTTGGTTTTCTGGTCATCCATTCCTCCCAGATGAAAATTTACAACCCCAGCCAAGAGTCGGTGGGGGAAATCAGACACAACCTTAGTTGCATGGCCGGGGCGGGTAGCGGCCCCCCACCCCGTCCTTAATCCCCCCTCTGTCCCTCCGGTTCCCCCAGCCAAGATTCCATGTGATCTGGGCTCAGGCCAAATACAGGGGATGAAAAATTTGAGGAGGGCAGTCACCTACTTGGCAGCGAAGAAATGGGGCCAATATCCCCGCTTCTTTAGTAAGGGCAAAGTTAGATGTGGAGAGTGGCATGGGAGGTCATGTTGTGAGGGGTCAGCCTCTGCATACCAAGACCGGTGATGAGGACAGCAGTCACGATGAAACACAAATCGATGATATAGCTGACCACACTTGGGAGCTGGGTGAAGCAAGGGCTTCATCATCGTCAGGAGAAGAGAGCGTCAGGTTGCGCGTCAGGCAACGGCGCAGCCAGCAAGTGGGTTGTGTGGCCGTGAGTCAGCAGGGTAGCAGCAGTGTGAGGTCAGGAGCCAAGCCCCCAAGGGGCAAAAACCCGCTTCACAGGTCCAAGAAAGTAGGGGCAGAGGGGCTCAGCGAGGCAGCGGCAGTAGTAGTCACTCAGTGTGGAGTGTTGGCGGTAAAATCAGCTACTCGGCGGTGTGGCAGTTCTTTGCTAAGAAAACCGAGGAGCCGAATATTGGTTATTGTAGAATCTGTGCGCAGAAAGTGAAGCGTGGCCCAGGGAGCCTATCGTTGGCACCATGGCCCTTCGTCAACACATGCAGCGTCACCATCCGGTGGTCTGGGAGAACCGGGGCTCAGATGTGGTGATCCATCCTGTCGCTGCCGCAACAGCAGCAGCGGCCGGTGGCACGCATGCCATTGCAGCCAGTCAAGGCTTCACCACCTCTGCAGAAGGGATCTTTTTCTCTTTGACCTCATCTCCCGGTCCAGACGCTCCTGATCCTCGCTACTCCTGGCGCCAGCAGTCGATCAACGAGGAAGTTGTTGGTACTGCAGTCCCTCCCTTTCCAAATGGTGGACTCTGCACCATTCAGAGAATTAATGGCCTCTACCGAGCCGAGGTGGAGAGTTCCAAGCCGTAATTTATTTTCCAAAAAGGCAGTACTAGCACTTCACAACTATGTAGAACAGAAGGTGGGCCAGTCCTTGAGCTTATCGGTTTGTTCCAAAGTGCACGGCAGCGCGGACGTCTGGAGCTGTAACTACGGTCAGGGCCAGTACATGTCCTTTAAGGCCTACTGGGTGAATGTGCTTCCTGCCCAGGCACACCAAAAACTTGGACAGGAGACGCCGCTTTCTCCTCCACGTTGTCAAAATGCTGCTCCTGCACCAATGACCGCCTCCTCCTCCTCCACCACCACCACCATCTCAGCCTCCACAAATACTGCTCCATCATACCACATGTGTAGGGCACAGCTGTGTCAAGGAGTTCTACACCTGGCTTGCCTCGTCGAACGAAGTCACACAGGGGAGGAACTGCTCCGCGTCATGCAGCAAGAAATCGATGTGTGGCTTTCTCCGTGCCAACTGCAAATCGGAACCATGGTGACGGACAATGGGAGGAACATAGTGTCCGCGCTGCACTGAGGAGGGATGGTGCATGTGCCCTGCATGGCACACATGTTCAATCTGATTGTGAAAAGGTTCCTGAAGTCTTCCACCGATCTTCAGAAGATTCTGAAAATGGCCAGGAAACTGTGCATGCATTTCATCCATTCCCACAAAGCCAGGAACACCCTCCTCGAGTTGCAGCGGCAGAACAGCCTCCCCCAAAAACACTCTGATATGCGATGTTTTTCCCCCGTTGGAAATTTCCCGCCCGCACATTTTTAGGACCGACTGTATGAACAGAGAAAGGCCATTAACAATTTTTTGATGATCGAGATGGACAGTAATACTCACCTGTGTAACTTTGATGTCAGCCAGTGGCAGCTCATGCGTGACACCTGCCGTTTGCTGAGGCCATTCGAGGAGGCGACGTTATTTGTCAGTCACCAGGACTACGGGATGAATAACGTCATTCCACTGCTTCATGTACTGGAACAGATGCTGAAAAATCTGTCTGGGCAGGGGACTGGAGACGTGGCGACTACATCTCGCTGCCACATGAGTCCGGTGGGGACTGAACTGAAGGAGGAGGAGGACATTGGAGCAGAAGCATTGTCTGGTGAAGTGAGTGGATTTTCTACCCAGGTGACAGGAGATGAGGAGCAGGAGCAGCTGAACGAAGTAGATGGAGATGAGGAAGACGAGGCAAATGACCCGCAAGCACCGTGGCAATATACAGTGGAGATGGAGGCAGGGAGTCCCTCGGAGTCACTTGTGCAGATGGCCTGCAGCATGCTGATTTGCCTGGCTAGTGACAGCCGAATAGACACCATCCGGCAGAGGGATGACTTCTGGCTCTCCACCCTATTGGACCCTCGCTACCGGTGCAAAATGGGAGCCTTTTCCCAGCTGCTGAGAGGGAGGGCAAACTCAAATACTATAGAGAAATCCTCCGTAGTCAGTTGGCCGCTGCCTATGTGCGGCATCGTCCCTCCTCTGACAGGTCTGACCGGGGGATTCCTCAGTGCTCACATACTACTACCGCGGCTGCTGTGGGAAGGTAGGGGGGGGGGGTAGGAGCAGTACCAGCTCCATCAGCAGCAACCTAAGTCTGGAGTCACTGATGAGCAGCTTCCTTCACCCGCCTAGTGAGGAGGTCAGTCGCCAGCGGCAGCAGCAGCAGTACCTGGAGCAGTCCCTGAACCAACAGGTGGTGGCCTACTTGGAAAGCACTCTGCCATCCCAGTTAGAAGATCTACTGGACTACTGGGCAGCCAAACTGGATGTGTGGCCGCAACTTGCCTAGTTTGCAGTGGAGAAGCTGTCCTGCCCGGCCAGTAGTGCGGCGGGGACCATCGTTACCCCAAAGAGAACGCGCTTGTCCATGGGAAATGTGGAATGACTGACCTTTGTCAAGATGAATCAAGCGTGGATCAGCCAGGATTTCCACACACCAATGCCTTAGGCGTCAGACTACATCAGCCATGACGCCTCACCCAAACTGTGAGAAATGTGTCTGGGTTCAAACTACCTGCCTCAGCCACTATTCTGATGCCGCCACCCGCCTGATGCCACACATCTGCTGCCAGTTTCTCCATCTGCCTACCACCATCTTTACCAGGGACTGGTATTGCCACCCACCTCCACACTCTGTCATTGTGCCACTCTATGACCTCATGCTGCTGCTGCTGTTGCTGGTGCCGTGACATCCACACTGTGTCATTGTGCCACTCTTTGACCTCATGCTTTTGCTCCTGCCGTCACCTCCACTCTCTGTCATTGTGCCACTCTGTGGCCTACTACTGTTTTTGCCACCTCCAGAATGTCATTGTGACACTGTCTGACCTCATGCTTCTGCTGTTGCTCCTACCAGGACCTCCACACTCTGTCATTGTGCCACTCTGTGGCCTACTCCTGTTTTTGCCACCTCCAGAATGTCATTGTGCCACTCTCTGACCTCATGATGCTGCTGTGGCATCTGCCCTTGTCGCCTATCACACCTTCCTTGTCATTGTGACACTCTGTGGCCTACTCCTGTTTTTGCCACCTCCAGAATGTCATTGTGCCACTCTCTGACCTCATGTTGCTGTGGCTGCTGCTGTCTCCTCCACACTTTGTCACTGTGCCACTCTGTAGCCTACTGATGTTGCCACCTGAGCCCTCAGTTTGTTTTTTTCCAACTGGCGCTGCCACTACTTTATCAGGCTACATTCCCGCTTCAGTGTTTTGGTCAGTTTTGCCCTCTTAAGTGCCCAGGGAATTTTAGATTTAAGCGATTCTAAGAGCGGCGGCAGTCATATGAGTGTCATACTAAAACACAGCATTGTATGAAGACCAAACCAAGCTCTCTCTGAATATTTAAGCATGGCACAATGTTCTACAGCACCCTACAGGCTCTGTGCAGCCTGGAAATAGCTGTTTTTTAACGCGAATCGTCCCGAAGTAATTCGGATCGAAACAAATTTTGTCGGAAAATTCGGTGAAGTCGGCGAATCGAATTTTTGAGAAACTCGCCCATCGCTAATCTTTAGGCTGGCAGATTGATTCTAAAGTGTCTACAGATAGTAACATACAAACACCGCATTGGCAGCAGAAAGTGACCACGTGGTTCATCTTGTTTGTCCTCTCTTTTTCTTTTAGGATACAAACCTGTTTGTCCCACACACGTTAAAATTTACATACTTGCCCCAAACAAGTTAAAATTCACTTACTGATTTTCCAACCACATCTGCTGCATGTCTGTTCCAGGAATCCACTTTCTGATCGTCCACCCAAAACCAATTTCAGATTTTTCAAATGATAATCAGATGAAGACGAACAAATAAACAAGTCTTTAACAATTGTGTCTTTCATTGAAACTCCAACATATGTTTCACTGTGATATAAGGAGTAATAAATCTCTCCATGAGATAAGACCTATCCTGCTAAATAGACTGACAAGTTAACAGTACTTTGGGTCCTCTCAACCAAGCAGCATTGAGTTGGAAGCAACCATTGTTTTCGAAAAGAAACCTGATGTTCTGAATGTCGCCAAACATCTAGTTTACATAATATGTTGAGTTGACAGATAACACCGTTCTGTGTTTCTTACATTACTGAAATGACAACCTCTACTGAGGCACAGATTTCAAAATAACCATTTAATCAGCAAGAGTGCAAAGGTTTTAACATGATCAATATGCTCAAAATGCATTTTCATAGCACCTCACTTTGTTATAGAAAAGAATCAATAAAACCCAGAAGAAGGTAACAGCTCTAAGCAGTCTTAGAGTGAGTCTGTAATCCTGATGAATAATGTTGCTGTCATAACAGCTAGGTAATAAACT
>JAODAL010041573.1:0-35740 GCA_025379985.1 Phyllomedusa bahiana | reverse complement strand
CCGTTAACTAAATGGTGGTTGAAAGACTCCTTTGCGGCACTTTTTAAATTTTGGGGGTCATGCAGGTTTGGGGGCTCATGACTTTTCCAGGACAGGATATTCAATGTCAGTTCAAGAAAACATGTTGGTTCAAATCATACTCCCTTTCTGGCATTTTTAATTTGGGGGTGATGCAGGTTTAAGGGTCAGGTGTGGACAAACAGGGTTTTGTAAATGGTCTGGACTTTTTTTCTGTGTTTTTAAAACCCTAAGTGTTTGCAAGATGTAGCGTACCCCTTTTGACTGTTTGGTGTTTTTTTCAGTTTTCCCCACCTGTTTGGGGTAATATGAAGGTGTTGTTGTCCCCATAGTTTTTAAAGGTCTCCGCATAATCGATGCTAACTATCGAAAAAACCTTTACGATAGCGGCCGGACTTGACTTCGATCGATCCGATAGCCAAGCAATCACTCAACATAATGCTTGGGCCCAAATGACTTGCTGTTGCTCATGGAAAAATGGTTTTGATGTCTTTTGTGGGGGATCGTGGCGCACTTAAAGGTTATATCCTGGTGTGAGGGGCTAAAAAAAACTTGAGCAACCCTTCTTAAAAAAAACCCTTAAATTGCTTATCTGTTTGATGTAGCATAATTATTATTATTGTATCTATTTTCATGTGTCCAAAACATCTGTAAATATTTTGTGGAAATTCCAACTGTATCCAAACTAAGACAACTGTAATTAAAATTATACTTGATCACTTAATATTATGCAATCACTATTTGCTGTTGTCTGCTTTATAGCAGGAATACATAAAAGGCAAGCTACAGAACTATATCTAAAATGTACTCTCTTTAAACGCATATTATTTGTATTTTTAGCAATTAAATTATGAAATCAGACAGAGATAATCTTCACCTTTCTTCTAATTTCTTCTGTGACACTGATTGAAAGGGTTCCTATAGTCAATGGCAATGAAAAGGTCCCTTTTGATGTCAGATTCATATGTGAACAAAGACTTTCTAATCAATTTAAATAAAATATGTAGATTTCAGTACAACTGAAGCAAAAGAGTATTTTTCTGCCACGAAGACTGTACTATTCATACAAGAAAAGAACGAATCCTTTTTGAATTCTATTGAACGCCTCTCTCCCTAATTTTTTTTATTTTAAATATGCAAAATGCTCGTAATGTCTGCTGATTAATTTTTACGGGGAGGTTTAATCCTTTGGGGCTATAACCAAAAATAATATCTATAAAAAATTTACTAAACCTAAAATTCTAAAATTACATGTTAATATAATCTTTTGAAATCCGATACTTAAAATAAAGCAGAAATAATTTTTTTGTTTTTCTTCAATCTTGAATGCATCTCTAAAACAAAATTTTTCTAAAGTGCACATACTTTTCATTACCCAAAAATGTTATTTTTTTGTACTTTTTTCTTTTTCTCATTTTAAATGTGTCTCCAACAATTAACTTACAAAAGTGACAGTTACTAATTATGTTTACTGTTTCATTTGATAAAAGTAAATGTAATATTTCATCCAATTGTAAAAAAGGGGTAAATCACTGAAACCCAAATAAAAAAAAATTGGGTTGTCTTAGGTTTATAAAACATTTCAGTACAGGGTCTCAATGCACTTTTAAAAAATCTATGGGCCGATAAATGCCTCTGTTTTGACACAGATTTATGCTATTTTTCTCCTCATAGATTAAAACAAATACATTAGAAAAAAAATCTGGGATTTTTAATCGCTGCTTAATATGGGCCTTTTATTTCAAGACGCCTGAAGATAAACCAGATAGTTACAGTGATTATACATGTATAAACACCATACTTCAAGGCATTTTGTTTTCATCCCCAGAACATACATTCTTTAAATAGAATACTTTTTAGCAGCCACCAATTCTAAGCTTGTGTATTATTATCTGAGACAAAAATGCAAAAATTGACAATTAAAGGGGTATTCTCACCTTTTTAACAGTCACAGCCACTTTTTCTCATTTGTCTCATCAGGTGTGGTGGTTTTTGTATCAGTGATTAGAATTTTTACTTCTCTGTAAATAGCTGAGACATTACAAAGCGTTCTTTTTAGATTTATATTTGTAAAAAGCAACATGTGCTTTGAGTGAAAACAATTACTTATCTGTAAACCAAAGCTAATCTTGTTAGAGATAATTAGTCTGCTTGGAGTGAGCTCTCCTGACCAGGCTCTGAATTGCCCACAGGGAAAGGAAAAAAATCCTAGTGGACCCTGAGATGGCAGAAAGGAGTTTCTTTTTAAATGCATTTGTATTAAGGGACAGGGAGAAAAGGGAGAAAAAAGGGGAAAAGCAAGATGAGAGTTAAAGAGAAATGTCGGTAGTAGTTTGGGGGGGCTCCCTGAATCAACTCCACTGGTGGGTTCCAGAATCAACTAAACAACTGGGCCCCCATAATAAAATTCCGCTAGTTGGCCCTATGCACCATAGTCCGACACTACTCCCATCCATGGTGATGGTCAGATAGCAGAGTTATGGTCAGGTAACCATAGAAACCTGCATGCACTCAGAACAGATAAAATCTCTTTTATTTTCTGACTTAAGTCAAATCAAAAGACCAATGTGTTTAGAAAAAGTCTTCAATTATCTGTCCATATATGTTAAAAGTTAATCTTTTAATGCATTACAAATTATGATGCAGCAAGCTTAAGCTTGATGTTTTAAATGACATTCGGGCCACTGTATGAAAAAACTGTTGGTTAAAACTAAATTTGTTTCCATAGCACCCCAAACAGAGCACCCCATTCATTAATGTGCTCGGCCAAATGGTGGGGCACTTGATTGGTTTTTGGCAACAAAAGAGTTTTAAGACCTAGACAGTTTTCATACATGTGGCCTTCAGTGTGTTGTGTTAAATTAAAGTTTGTCACATTATTGTCTGTTAAGTGTTAAGATATGCCACAACTGTAGGTTTATCATGAACAATAGTTGAATATTCTCAGATTCTTCATTAAAAATCAGACCTGATGAGATCCCCCAAGCCAATTTTCATCACATTCGAGTTTGGGGAAAACTGTTGAATTGGTGCGTCGAGTTCAATGTCTCATCTTTTTTTCTGTATAAAATGCCCCTGTGTATGCCGGGGGCAAAGTGCGTCATAATGCGTGTAAAATTTGACGCCCCGGCTCGACGACCCTTGAAATAGGTCGGCCCGTCGGAGCTGTAATGTGCCTTGCTTTGTGACCGGGAAATTTATACTTTTGTCGAAAAAATTTTTGAATGTGACGAGACCCTCAGATGCCCACAGCCACCCCTTTGTTAGGGGGCATTTTTACCCAGAAAAAATGTGAAAAGCCCCGATCTAATGTCCCCCATGGTTTTTCTTTTTTCACAGTAGCGCCCCGAATATGTTTTTTTAGTCTGCTAATATAGGGCAGAATAAATACATTGAAAAGAATTAATTGACTGCGTTAAAAAAAAATATTAAATCAAATGAAACAAAATGTAAAAAAAATGCAAAAATTATTTTTTAAATTTAAAAAGAAAATACTGGGCAAAAAAGTGTTTGTAAATTTGATGGCTTTATAGATGATGAATTGTATCAAGGGCACCTACGGTATTTCACTAAAGTGAGTAAACCCCTCACATTTTTTAAAATATTGTATGATATATTTTCATGAAACAACACTGAAGATATGACACTTTGAAACAATGTAAAGTATTCATTAGTTATAGTAAATTTATTGTATCCTCAAAATAACTCAACACACAGTCATCAATGTCTAAATCGCTGGCAACAAAAGTAATTACACTACTTAGTGAAAATGGAGAAATTGTGCCCAATTTGCCATTTTTCCTCCACGGTGTCATATGACTTGTTAGTGTTAGGTGTAAATGGAGAACAGGTGTGTTAAATTTGATGTTACCACTCTCACACTCTCTCATACTGGTCAATGGAAGTTAAACATTGCAAAGAACTGTCTGAGGACCTGAAAAAAATAATTTTTTTCTCCACATAAAGATGGCCTAGGCTATAAGAAGATTGCCAACACACTGAAACTGAGCTGCAGCATGGTGGCCGAGACCATACAGCAGTTAAACAAGACAGTTTCCACTCAGAACAAGCCTCACAATGGTCGACCAAAGAAGTTGATTGCACATTCAGTGTCATATTCAGAGATTGTCTTTCTGACCCCTTAAGCCGAACGCCTGAAAAGTAGTTAATGACCAGAACATTTTTTTTAGTTTTTGCCTCCTTGTGTTTCAACAGTTGTAACTTTTTTATTTTTTCAATGATGCAGTTGTATGAGGCCTCATTTTATTGTAAGTTGTACGTAATAGGGGAATAGTTTAAGTTCACTTATAAATAATTGCAGAATCTTTTTTACATTTTTTTGTGTTTTTTTTTTTTTACACCATTCACATGTCACACTTCATAACTTGTTAGATTAATTCTACAGGTTATTACGGTTTTGTGTATACCTAATATGTGTAGGGTTTTTTTGTGTGTGTAGTGTATGCACAATTATTTTTTATTAAATATTTATTTTGATTTTATTCTTTTTTTATTCTTTGTTTTACACTTTTTATGTTTTTTTTTTACATTTAGTAATGTATTAGCATATCTATATATGCAAATACATTATAATATGTGTCAGTCTGACACAGGTAGTGATCAGGACAGCACACAGTATGCTTCTTACACAGACAGCCCTGGGGCTACTCTAGGTCCCCAGGGCTGACTGTGAAGCTGTTCCCCGGGCTCTGTCTGGTCACCAGGTGTTCCGATCACCCGACAGAGCAGGAAAACCCTTTGAGTGCGCTGCGGTGATGATCGGCGGCAATCAAACGGTTAAAGCACCAGGGAGCAGAGGTTTCCCCTGCTCCCCGGTGCTCGTAGGAGCTGTGCTGGGATCAGGGCTGTGTATTACAAACCCAATCTCAGCGCTGCTGCAGCACCCGAAGACGCAAACTCCGATGTCTGCAGCGACGGCAAAAGACGTCGCTGCAGATGAACGACCTAAAATGCCCGCCGTCAAAAGACGCTGGGCAGTCATTAAGGAGTTAAAATAGATGTATGAGAGGTTGTGGAGGTGGGGAGTAGCCTGTCAGTGCTTAGAACATACACCACACACTATATCAAATTGGTCTGCATGGCTGTCATCCTAGAAGAAAGTCTCTTCTAAAGATGATGCACAAGAAAGCCTGATGAGACTTTGTTCAGATAGTGTCAACCATGTGTGGCCGCAAGTAGGTGAGGTGTACAAAGACAAGTGTGTCTTGCCTACAGTCAAGCATTGTGGTGAGAGTGTCATGGTTTTGGGCTGCGTGACTGCTGCTGGCTGTGAGGAGCTACAGTTTATTGAGGGAACCATGAATGCTCACATGTACTGAGACATACTGAAGCAGACCATAATTACCTCCCCTTGGAAACTGGGCAGCAGGGGAATATACCAACATGGTAATAATCTCAAACACATTTTCAAAATGAAAATGAGCATAAAGGTGCTGGATTTCCAAAGCATGTCTCCAGATCTGAATCGTATCTGTGATGCATCCTCAAACGGAAGGTGGAGGAGCACAAAGTCGCTAACATCCACCAGCTCCATGATGTTGTCATGGAGGAGTGGAAGAGGTTTCCAGGGTCAACATGTGAATCTCTAGTGAACTCCATGCCCAAGATCATTATGGGAGTGCTGTATACTAAAGATTGCCTTACAATTTTTTTAAACTTTGGTCATTATGGCCCTCATGTACTATCACTGTCTAAAAGTTAGACATCGTAAACAACCAGTAGACAACCAGTAGACAACCAGTCTAAAAATGCACCAATTTTTCAAAGTGACTCATGCTGCTTGATTTATTTTGATTGATTTTTGGGCTTATTTTATATGCCAGAATTCTGTCATAAACGTGCAGATTTTGGTGCAGCATGTCGCATCATAGCCATCCTCCCTTTCTGGTAAGCCATGCCCATTTTCCATGACACAACACCCACTTGTCGAGCAGTGTGCAGAAATTGTCTTAAGCCCATAATAAATGTGTTGGAGACATTCTGTGACATGCTGAAAAATTGCAATTTTAAACACTTTTCTGGTGCAACCACATTAGTAAATGTGGGCTGATTTGTTTAACCCCTTCCTGACATTGGACGTATGCATACGCCCTAGCGAGAAGGGACTTCCCGTAAATGGACGTATGCATACGTCCTGGCGATCGCGCGGGCTTGCTGGCGAGCCGCGCGCCATCGCGACATGGGACCACCGGTAAAGTACCGCTGGCTTCATGCCACATCACCCCCGGCCGGAGTTAGCTCCTGCCACGGGTTTTTAACCCCTTAACTCCGACGATCAATTAAGATCGTCGGAGCTAAGTCGCAGGCAGGAGGAGGCAGCCCCTCCTGCCTGCTTCAGTCGCGCTGCATCCCGGAGCAGTCTGTGATGTCACGATGCCCACAATGCATTTATGGGGGTATATAACATACAGGCCAATCAAAATCACGTTAGAACTGGACTGGTCCCTAAAAAAATGTATATTGCAAATTTTCTTGAAAATTTGAAAATTACTACTAAATTTCTAAGCCCCCTAATGACGTAAATAAAAAAAAGACATTTAAAAAAAAGATGCCAACCTACAGTAGACATATGGTTGATGCTAGTTATAAGCTATTTTGAGTGGAATAACTATCTGTCTTATGCACAGAAATTTTCCATGTTTAAAAGTAGGTTCATCTTACCATCCAATGTATTGCATAGTCTGGAAAACATGTTCTTCAAAGTAACTAGGCCAGTAAATGCATGCACTTATAAAGTGTTTAGTCTTTATAACATAGTGTCTTAAAGGGTATGTCTCACCATGCTGTTTCCAGAGCTACAGGCAGCTTCAGACTTACACTTCCAGGTCACGCTGTGGGCAGTTCTACAGCATTGATTGGCATATCAGCTCTGCTATTCTTAGCTGATCCTGGTACAGTGACATGATTGTAGGAGATTTGTAAACTGTAGTGCACAAGGCTGTAGCGCTCTAAAGGGTTAAAGCTTGAGCTCTGATCTTTCAAGATAACAAACAGAGTAAGGAGTGAGTCATCATCCAGACTCACTGCTGCAGGCTGTAGGAGCAAAGAAAAGTGGCCAGTAACTAGGGAAGCTTGCCTAAAAAATAAAAGATAAGATCTACTCCTAACTCTAAAGATAAGCAAAATCAGAAAACTAATCTATTTGGTTATAGTCTTTATTTACCTGTGCCTAAGTGTTTAAAGCTGATCAATAAAATGGGAATATCCCTTTAATGGAATTATCATCCTATCTGTAACAGTGAAATTTGATGGCATTATCATCCTCCATACTAGATGAGCATTCTGCTCACTCTATTTTTTGTTCTATTTTTTTGTTACAATTTTTTGCATTATTTTGAAGATTCAAAAAAAGCATACAATATAGAGAAGTCGTAAATAAACAAAATAATGCAATTAATCCTACCAAAATTAATTGAAGAACCAAGTTTATACAAAATATTACTTCTATTAATTCATAATTAAAAAATATAGGTCAAATCAATTAAAAAAGTACCAACAAAATGAATTTATTAACAAAGGGAAAGTACCGACAAGATAAAAACCCGTTATCTATATTATAGATGCAATGAGCTAAATATGAACAATATTTTAAATAGTAGCAAAGTTTATATAATAGTGAAAATTCATGTAATCAATACATTTATGTAATAAATAAATGCATATACTTGTGATAATTTACCCAAAGCATAATGGTCAAATAAATAAATAAATATCCAAAGAAATCTCCTATGTAAATGCAAATAATCATGAACCTACTAGCTTCCAGTATAGATAAAGTGCAAGTGCTGCAGTTAAACAAGGAATCAACATAGGTGTAGAAAGTTAATCAGTGCATTATTACCAAAAGGTAATATTCACTGCTGCAAAAGAACGCATGTTTCACATATCTTCTTCAGGGGGAGTCATTTTGTTGGTGCTTTTCTTAATTGATTTTACTGACATGTTTTTAATGTATGACTTAATAAAAGTAATTATTTTATTATCTATTGGTTCTTGTTATAAAGATATTAATCTAGCAATTTAAAAAGCAGATCTTTTTAAACTAGTATGTTTTATCTCTGTATAGTTGAAGGTTTTTTTCTGTATATGTATTAAATGTATTCAACTTCTGAATATTTTTATTTTTTTTTTAAGTTAGAAAATGTACAACTTCTGAAAGCTGTTGCTAAGAACACACTGTCATTGATAAGCAACACTCACCCACTAGCGTACAGGCTCATAGACTTTGTCAGACATTGGCAAGCATGTTAGACTTATGTCAACCTCATACTCAAAACTATACAACACATATGGCAGGCATAGAGCAGTTTTCTTTATATCTAATTTAATATGAATACAAATAAAAATGATTGGCCCCACTAATAATAAAAATGGGTTATTTGGGCATTCCAGCACTTGGCATAACTATACTTGGTAGAATTTATATATATTTTTACTTTTATTCTTTGTGGATCTACTTATTAATTATATGTCATTTGTCATTGAACTATTTGTAAAACTTATTGCATTAGTGGTATACATTTACAAACCAATTATTCACTTATTGGGATATTTTTACACTATAATCACTTTATTTTATATGTATTGACGTTTTTTACTCTATTTTTATTAGATATTGCGGGATTTGTTCAAATATTGTTTTTTACAAACCATGTTTGCATATTGGTCTCTGAGCTTTTTACTTGTTTTTAATTTTCCTTGGTATTTTGTCCCAATAAAGACTTTTTTTGCATGTTATTTTTTGGTTGTGTGTCAGTGTAGGTGTCCCCTGTTCTTTTGTAATTTCTAATTTCAAATTTCACATGTAGGTTTATCAATTTATGTATGCTTCCGTATGTCAGTACTATTTTGAAGCATTGTTTTTACTAGTCAAGTAGTTTTGCAATAGAATGTGCTATAACAGTGCACTATATAACAGCACACAGAGGGCCTCAACTTCAAAGGGGTATTCCCACCTTATTGATTATCTTAAAACATGCAGGCAAATATAAATAAAAAATATTAAAAATGCATCACTGATTCAATTTTACGTGCTGGCCCTTTAAATCTGAGGAAGCCAGCGGGCGTGTGCCCTAAGGAGCGGGGACGAGCGCCGCGGCTTGCAGGGGCGCCGCAAGGACGCAGGAGCGCAGGCGGGTAAGTTTAGCTGCACAGTGGAACGAGTGCTCCCGCAGCGCCACTCGTCTCCGCAGCAGGACAGGAGTCCCGATGAGCCTGCAGCCCGGCCATTGAGCCACGGGACCAACGGTAACAGTACCCACCTCTTAGGCCTCCCCCTCCTCCTAGGCCGGAGAAATATCACCAACAGGGCACGGTCCAAGATGTTCTCCTCCGGCTCCCAAGATCTCTCCTCAGGCCCGAATCCTTCTCAATCGACAAGAAAATAACATCTCCCTCTGATAGATTTCATGGCCAGGATGTCCTTCACCGCAAAGACATCGGAGGTTACTGCTTCAGGAGAAAGGGAGGTAATCCTCCTGGAGAAGCAGTTTAGCATGACGGGCTTTAGCAGGGAGACATGAAAAGAGTTTAGGATCCGCATGGAGGGTGGGAGCCGAAGTTTATAGGCCACAGGATTAATACGTTTCAGCACCTCAAACGGCCCCAGGAACTGTGGACCCAGTTTATAGCACGGTATCTTGAGCCGAACGAATTTGGCAGAGAGCCACACCTTGTCACCAGGAGCAAGAGTCGGAGCAGGTCTCCTCTACTTGTCCGTCTGAGTTTTCATGCGGACCGCTGCCTGCTGTAGGGACTGATGAGTCTGCTCCCAAATAGCGGTCATATCTCGAACCATTGCATCCACTGTGGGGACTTCGGAGGAAGAGGCCAATGGGAGATGTGGGCGGGGGTGCTGTCCATAAACCATGTAGAAGGGTGAAGCACCAGAAGATCCTGAGTCCAACGAATTATAAGAAAACCGCCCAAGGTAGTAAGTTGGGCCAGTCATCCTGGTGAGCCGAGGCAAAATGCCGCAGGTAGGCACCCAAAACCTGATTGACTCTCTCTACTTGGCCGTTGGACTGTGGATTTTACGCCGAGGAGAAATCTAGCTTCACCTGCAATCGGGAATCTAGATACAAACTGGAGTCCTCGGTCCGAGAAGATGTGCTGTGGCAGGCCGTGTAGGCGAAAAATATGCATGAAGAAGAGCGTGGCGAGGCGAGGGGCAGATGGTAATCTTGGCATAGGGACGAAGTGAGACATCTTGGAAAATCGATCTGTTACAACCCAGATCACGGTGTTACCCGAGGAGGGAGGAAGGTCAGTTATAAAGTCCATCGCCACATGTGTCCAAGGGTGTCAGCAAAGGTTGCAGCAGACCGCCAGGACAGAGGCGAGGAGCCTTAATCCGGGCGCAAGTAGTACAGGCCTCTACAAAATCCCTCGTATCTTTGGCCAGACCAGGCCACCAGTAGAACCGAGAGATTAACTGATATGATCTCATGGCACCCGGATGCCCAGCCACCAGAGAACTATGTCCCCTACGAGCGACGGCCGCACATATGTCTTGCCTGGAGGAACCTGTTGGAGACGGGCAGGAGCCACGTGAACCAGGCGTTCAGGAGAGATGATATGGTGGGGCAGTGATTCTTCTCCAACGATATCCGAAGCACGAGAGAGGGCATCAGCCCTTACATTCTACTCCGTGTGACGGAAGTGAATACGAAAGTCGAATCGGGAGAAGAAGAGTGACCAACGAGCTTGGCGAGGATTAAGCCGTTGAGCCGATTGCAGATACAGAAGGTTCTTGTGATCTGTGAACACGTCAAAGGAATGATGGGCCCCTTCCAGGAGGTGGTGCCATTCCTCCAGGGCCATCTTGATGGCAAGCAACTCCCGGTCCCCGATGGCATAGTTGAGTGTGCGTGTCTTCCCCTAGGGCCCCTTCTGAGTAAGGGCTGCACCTGCTCCCACAGAGGACGCGTCCACTTCCAATGAGAACGGTTTCTCTGGGTGTGGGCGAGACAAGATGGGTGCAGAGGCGAAAGCAGCCTTTAACTCGGAGAATGCCTTCTCGGCCGCTGATGGCCAACATCTCGGATTAGCCTTCTTCTTCTTGAGAGCCACGATCGGGGCCACCAATGTGGAAAAGTGGGGAATGAACTGCCGATAATAGTTAGCAAATCCCAAGAACCGTTGTATGGCCCAGAGACCTACAGGGTGTGGCCACTGAAGGATCGCTGACAGCTTAGTAGGGTTCATTTGAAGACCTCTGTCGGAAACAATATAACCGAGGAAGGGTAGGCTGGACTGGTGGAACAGACATTTCTCCAACTTAGCCTACAGGCGGTTACTGTGTAGACGTTGCAGAACCTGGCGTACTTGTAGTCAATGAGTTCGTAGGTCCGAAAAGAACATCAGGATGTCATCTAGATATACGATGACGCAAGAGTATAGTAGATCCCTGAAGATGTCATTGACGAACTCCTGAAAGACCGCAGGAGCATTACATAACCAGAAGAGCATCACCAGGTATTCAAAGTGTCCGTCTCGGGTGTTGAATTCCGTTTTCCACTCATCACCCTCGCGAATCCTAAGATTGTATGCTGCCCGTAGATCCAACTTAGTAAAGACCTTGGCCCCTCGAAGTCGGTCAAAAAGTTCCGAGATTAGCGGCAAAGGTACTGTTTTTTCACAGTAATCTTGTTTAGACCCTAGTAGTCAATGCACAGGGGGAGAGATCCATCTTTCTTCTATACGAAGAAAAAAACGGCTCCCGCAGGTGAGGGGGTCTTTTGAATAAAGCCCTTCTGCAGGTTCTCTTGAATGTAAGCTTACATGGCCTTGGTCTCCGGCACGGACAGCGGATATACCCTGCCCCGAAGAGGACTAGTACCAGGCAGGAGATCAATGAGGCAGTCATAGGGGCGGGGAGGCGGAACAGACTCGGCCTGTTTTTCAGAGAACACGTCCGAAAAGTCCTGGTATTCGGTAGGCAGACCTGGCAGCGGTCTGGCAGGTGATTGAGAGCCCAAGGGAAAGGGCACCGGGCGAGGTGCCAGCAGACAGAGATTTTGGCAGTCGGGACCCTAACGCACGACCTCGCCGGTTCTCCAGTTGAGTGTAGGGCCATGGTGTTGCAACCAAGGAAGCCCCTACAGGATCGCCAACGAAGACCAGGGCAATACGAAGAACGAGATCCTCTCTTTGTGCAGGACCCCCACGCGGAGAGACACCGGTTTGGTCCTGTACCGAATGGTGTCACTGAGAAGTTCCCCACTGACTAAGGATATCACCAACGGTCTCTCCAGGCGATCCACCGGAAGTTGATACCGAGACACCAGGGCGGCGTGGATGAAATTCCCGGCTGAACCAGAGTCCAGAAATGCCGGAACTTGGAACACGAGTCCAGAGTCAGTCGTGACTTCCACTGGCATGGAAAGACGTGGAGAGGAAGAATTCACACCTAGAGAGGCCTCTCAAACGTGGCCTAGGTGCGAGTTTTTCCTGGACAGAGGGGAAACAGCCCAACAAAAATGGTCCAGGCTGGCACAGTACAGACATAACCTCTCTTGGCGCCGATGGGACAACTCCTGCTCCGATATGTGGGCTCGGTCAACCTGTATGGGCTCCTCCCCGGATGGTAGAGGAGGCGGCAGTGGAGGTTTCTGAAACACCGGGGCCAGACGGGGTAAGCGGCGGGGCCGCGCAAGGTCGCATTCAAGACGAAGCTCCTCTTGCCTCTCGGCGAAGCATACGTCTATATTGGTGGCTAGATGTATCAAGTCACTTAGGGAGGATGGTAAATCCCTTGCCGCTAGAGCATCCTTGACCCAGCTGGACAGGCCTTTCTTAAAGGTGGCGCACAGGGCGTCATCGTTCCAAGACAGTTCTGACGCCAGGGTGCGAAATTGGACCGCATACTCCCCGATCTGAGGAATCGCCCTGGCGTAGGTTCAGTAGCGCAGGCTCCGCAGAAGATGCTCATGCCGGCTCTTCAAAAACACTGCGTAACTCCGTGAGGAAGGCTTGCAAGTCCGCAGTCACTGGGTCGCTCCTGTCCCAAAAAGGGGCAGCCCAAGCCAAGGCCTTCCCGGCCAGTAGGCTGACCACAAACGCCACGTTGGAACGTTCCTTGGGGAACTGGTCTGCCATCAAGTCGATGTGCATGGAGCACTGGGCGATGAAACCCCTGCACAGCTTGGGATCCCCCTTGAACTTCGACGGTAGAGGCAGCCGGAGCTTGGGGACCACGGTCACAGGTGGAGCAGCATGCGGCGGCGTAGCCACGGGTGCAGATTCGCCAGTAGTTGAGATTCGCCAGTAGTGACTGCTGCGCAACGACGGCTACAAGGTCCGCTTCACTTGGAAGAGGCACCTTAGCAGGATCCATGGCCGGATCTTGCTGTCACGATGGTCGGTAGTGGATCCGCTGGACCAGTGCAAGCGATGGCATAAGCCACACCAGAGCGGAGTCTAAGTAGAACCCGGTCTTCACCAGAGCCCGCCGCAAAGCGGGATGGACTTGCTGCTGCGGGAATCTACCAGGTCGCTTCTACTGACGTGACTTGCTTGCGGCGGCAGCCAAAGTGTAGCGAGGTACAGAATCGTAAGACGAGGCGTAGTCAGGGACAGGCGGTAAGGGCAGGGCAGGCGGCAATGGTTCATAGTCGAGAGGCGTAAGCAAGGAGGTATGGTACACGGTAAAGGCCGAGACTCAAAGAACGCTTTCACAATAGGCTAGAGGCACTAAAGATCTGGCGGGAATGTTCCGGAAATGAGAACCTTATATAGGGTCAGCGACCGGCCAACAACCAATTTTCGGCGCACTGGCCCTTTAAATCTGAGGAAGCCGGCGCGCTTGCGCCCTAAGGAGCGGGGACGGGCGCCGCATGGAAGCAGGAGCGCGGGCTGGTAAGTTTAGCTGCACAGGGGAACGAGTGCGCAGTCGGGGAGAGGACAGGAGTCCTGGTGAGCCCGCAGCCCGGCCGGGGGACCGCAGGACCACCAGAAGCATATACATGTTAGGCAAACTGCTAATGCACCTAAGTTTCGGAATGCGCCTAACATATAGGCAAGGCATGTCAAACTTTAGACCTCATTTATAATCACACAGAAAAAACCACTTTCATACATTCAGGCGCATTATACATTGAAAACGATAACTTGACAATTCACTTTGAAGCACCTTCCTTCATACATGTCTCCCTTAATCCTTATAATTACTGACTTGGGAGCAGCCTTGTACCAACCTGTTAGCTCTGCAGAACACATTTATGTGTGATTTCATCGAAAATTACAGAATCACTCAGCAATCAATCAAGCTAGCAATTTGTTTTGGTAGCATGTAAGTTTTGCTCTCTCAGCTATACTCACTTCCATTTATAGCCAGACATTTTGCTTGGACAGTGTCATTGTTTTTACAACCCCTCCAGGCTCAGCAACAAATAAGAGCTAGCAGAGTTTAAATGTCAGTCACTGCTGTAGTCCTACCCACAGGCACAACTAGGAATAGGAGCTACCAGAGTTTAAGGGTACACACGGCAAAGAAAAAATACTGGTTGGATTTTCCGACCTATATTTTGTTTTGTTTTTTGGCACGTCAGGGTATGGCTTTTGTCTGTGGTTTGCGGATTGAAGCAGTAGCCCTTCAAACCCACATGTTCATGTTCTACCCGAAAGCTGGGTGGAAGAATGAACTTATTCTGGGCTTGTCCCCATGGCAAGGGTTTTCAGTCCGTTTTACAGACAGCTTTCGGATTTGAAAAAATGTATTTAAATAGATTTTCTGCCAGATGGTTTTTGACAGCGCCAGCATACCTAAAAGCTTAGAACATGTGTAATGGCCGGAGTGGCGGAGGCTGGACTGAGGACTCAAGGAGTCATAGTTATTAGTCATTGCTCACTCAGGGTTGTGATGGTAGCTTCAACTCCAATCATACCTCTCACCCCCCGTTCCGGGACCAAAACAATTAAAAGGGTGGGGGACCTCCAGTGTAGAGCAGATGGCAGTAATCTTACCCCCAGGTGCACACTCCATGCTGGTGTTGGTCATCTCCTGCTGTCTTGTGCTGGGGAGGCGTCCATGATGTTGGTGCAGGAAGCAGACAAAGGTTTAATGTTTAGAAACAAGCATAGACTCGTCCCTGTTATTTAGTGGCAAGATGATATAAATGGAATTCCTTTCTTTCTGTTACATGCAGTCCTTTCTTACCTTATGTTGCTGCTAGCATCCAGTAGAGTTCCCTTTTAAATAGCTCGTCACTTATTTGGATGCAGCCTTGGTACTGCAAGGAGTATTCCACCCCATGAGAACTGACATCCTGTAGCAACTTCTAGCTTTGACTACAAGGGGAATAGCGGAGCAACTCAAAGAGATCAAATGTTGATGGGCTAGCCCAGAGGCAACAGTCTGGACACCATCTGGTCCTTATTCAGATGCAGTCTTGGTACTGCAATTAGCCTTTCAACCCCAGGAGAACTGACATCCTGTAGCAACTTCCAGCATTAAATCTAGGCCAGGGCAGAGGCAACAATCTGGACCCAATCCCTTATTCGGATGCAGTCTAGTTACTGCAAGGCAGTGTCAGACTGAGGTTTCTAGGACTCACACATGGAGTTGATTCTAGGGGCCCATTATTTTGGGGGCCCACCCTACAGTACTGTAAATGACTGTACATGGCTCCTATGCTCTACCTCTTGCTTTTTGCCTCTCTTTCTCTGCTATTTTGCCTCTTCTGTGGATGTATATGCAGTTAAAAAACAACTCAAGGTGTACCATGCCCAGGGACCCACTGGGGTTTTCCCTATTCCCCTGTGGGCCAGTCCGAGCCTGCTGCAAGGATTGTTCCAACACCAGGAGAACTGACATCCTGTAGTAACTTCAAATCTAGATGGGCCAGGCCAGAGGCAACATTCTGGACACTATCTGTTCTGCAGGCCAGGTGTGGGACTCACTATTGCACTGTGTATCATGTACACACCTCAGTGTACCTGTCCAAGAGATCCTCCATGCTCATCTCAATCTTTCACATAGTGCAGTTAATCAATAACAGTGCAAAATAGCATTTCAACATTGGTTCAGCATAAAATCACGTAACAATATATACAAGGAATCCACAGGCACAAGGGGTTAAACGCCTGTATACTACACATGTTCATTCTTCTGCCCGTTTTATAGGCAGAACATGATGGATGTGAAAGGGAATGGCTTGAATCCACAAACCATGGATAAAAGCTGTCTCCCTACTTGCCAAAAGAAGACAAAATATCGGTCAGAAAATCTGACTGTTATTTTGTCTTTCCCGTGTTAACACACGCTCAAGTTTTTAGGAACGCCAGCAGTGTTTTAAAACTGTCCGGCGGAAAATTGTGCAATGTGGAAGGCTACACAGATTTTCTAATTAAATCACTGTAAAAGGTTGACAGTCGGTTTACAGACAGTTTTAAAATCTGAAAACCATCTGTCAAACTGACTTAAAACCCTTGATGTGGGGACAAGCCCTAAATGTCATTCAATGCAATAAAACAGCCCATAGACTGCACAGGAAATGGGAGCCTGAAGCATGGAGAGAATAGCAGCTTTTGTGAAAAAAGCCGGATGGGAAAACTCCTTTAAATTACAAAACTACAGTGCCTCCAAGTGCTTCTACATAGGTTACATGCACACAAATCTAGTGTGTGCACAAGGGCCTCTTTAGTAGTATTTTCAGTAGTAAGAAACACAATTCTTAAAATGTAAAATTGAATTCTAACAAATGAAGATTATGTACACACAGAGTTTTTTTCACCAGTCCACATGAAATCCATGTAGAGTTCATATTGCATAGTTTTCATTGGGTATCTACAGTGTATTTCAAACCATAAACTATGGAGGGGATTTTTTTTCCACACTTATTTTAAATCTCCATTAAAAAATAAATAAATAAATAAAATTGAAATGGGCCTATTTTGCATCCAAATACCCAGCATAAAAGCTGCAAATCTGTGACAGAAATCTGAGTTTATGCAGAAAAATCTGCCATGTGAATGTAAACTAGCCATTGAACGTTTACTTGCAGGCAAATTTTTTTAGTTTAATAAAACATTTGACAAAATTATAGGCTATATGAAATCATGAATTTAAGTTTTGTGGTTCATTTTCTATTCACTTTTTTGTAGAAGTGTATGTATGTTTAACATACCTGTTTGACACTATAACTTTACAGAATTTTAAAGTAGCGTACTGCTGCACACATATAGTGGGGAAAATAAGTATTTGATACACAGGCGATTTTGCAAGTTTTTACACCTACAAACAATGGAGAGATCTGTAATTTTTATCGTAGACACATTTCAACTATGAAAGAGAGAATCTAAAAATCCAGAAAATCACAATGTATAATTTTTAAATAATTAATTTGCATTTGATTAATAAGTATTTGATCACATACCAACCAACCAGTTAGTTTTTCTTTAAGAAGCCCTCCTATTCTGCACTCATTACCTGTATTAATTGCACCTTTTTGAACGCGTTACCCAATCATTCAAACAACAACCTCTCCACCATGTCCAGGACCAAACAACTGTCTAAGGACACCGGGGACAAAATTGTAGACCTGTAGAAGGGTGGGATGGGCTGTTGGACAACAGACAAGCAGCTTGGTGAGAAGGCAACTACTATTGGCGCAATTATTAGAAAATTAAAGAAATACAAGATGACAGTCAATTTTCCTCGGTCCGGGTCTACATGCAAGATCTCGCCTCGTGGGGTGAGGAGGATTCTGAGAAAGGTCAAGAATCAGCCCAGAACTATATGGAAAGACCTAGCAAATGAACTGAATAGAGCTGGGACCACAGTCTAAAAGATTACTGTTAAAAGTATACTATGTTATCATGGATTCAAATCCTGCAGGACATGCAAGGTCCCCCTGCTCCCACTAGCACATGTCAAGGCCCATCTGAAGTCCACCAATGACCATAGGGATGATCCAGGCATCAGTGAAGGTCATGTGGTCAATTAGTCCGAAAAAGAACTTTTTGGTATCATCCCCACTCACTGTGTTTGGAGGAAGAAGAAGGATGAGTACAACTAAGAGAACACCGTCCCAACTGTGAAGCATGGAGGGTAGAAACTTCATACTTTGGGGGTGTTTTTCTGCAAATGGGACAGGACAACTGACCTGTATTGAAGGGAGGATGAATGGGGTATGTATCACAAGATTTTGTCCAACAACCTCCTTCCCTCAGTAAGAGCATTGAAGATGGGTCGTGGCTGGGTCTTCCAGCATGAAAAAGACCTGAAAAACACAGCCAGCGCAACTAGGGAGTGGCTCGGTAAGAAGTGTTTCAAGGTCCTGGTGTTCAGTTTCCAGAACTGAACTAAATTGAAAATCTTTAGAGGGAGCTGAAACTCAATGTAGCCCAGTGATAGCTCAGAAAAATGAAAGATCTAGAGAAGATCTATATGGAGGAGTTGGCCAAATTCCTGCTGCAGTGTGTGCAAACTTGGTCAAGAACTACTGGAAGCGTCTAACATCTGTAATTACAAACAAAGTTTTCTGTACCAATATTGTGTAATATTAAGTTCTGTTTTCCTATTGTATCACAACTTATTTCATGCAATAAAATGTCAATTAATTATTTAAAAATCATGCAATATGATTTTCTGAGTTTTTTTTATTTTTTTTATTCTGTCTCTCACAGTTAAAGTGTATCTACGATAGAAATTATAGACTTTTTCATTTTTTGTAGGTGGGAAAACTTGCACAATCACCTGTGTATTAAACACATATTTCCCGCATTGTATATAATTTTAGAAAGATGATTAATAATCTTGTGTTTTCTTATATATAAATTGCAAAACATATTTATTATCTATTTAAACATTCAAAGTGAAGTAAAAATTTATTTTATTGAAAGATAAATATTCATCTTCGCTAAGGAGAAACTTATTTATGTAAAAGCAAGACAAGAAAAAAGAAAAGTAAATAAAGTATTTGTTTTCAAAACACTTTATTAAAAAATACAATGTTCAAAAACAGAATTCATTCTAACTAGTTTTTAACCTGTCTGCCTCTCTTTTCTTCAGCCATCATATGATTTGTGGCAGATATTTATTGTTAAGTGAGAAAGCTGTGCCTCCTACTGAGACTGCAAGTAAACAAGATGATTGATAAATTGTAACGTTCACAGTGTCACTGAGTGATATAATCATGCCTTTTCTAAACATTTATTCGAGAGACAGCAATCCAGCTGTTTTTAACCAGGTTTCATCTAGAACTGTGAACTGAAGCTGATTTGTCTTGCTGCTTTTTAAGTGTCGTTCCAGTCATCGTTTTAGGTGCCTCTTAGTGTAAGTAATCATAATAATAAGCAGTCAGAACACAGATATCAAAGGTGGAAAACACAATAGCTATAATAACAATATCAATGAAAGTGTAAAAGGGAAATGATTGAGAAAGCAATTATTGTTCGAAAGGGCTGGAAATGTGTCATATGCCACATCGCAGAAACCAATAACTACTTCTTTATTCGTATAATGGTAGACTTGTTTAAAGGATTATTTAGCTTTGTGTTTGTGTTATTATTTTGCTTTGTGTTCTTTTCTGCCACCATATAATTTTGTGTACTCTACCTATTACGGAAATTTCTTCAATTTCATTTAATTATTCCTGAAACATATTTACTATGTGGATGAATAAAGAGTCACTGGTTTATTTTTAATACACACTTTTTACGATACTTTCACTAATCAGATGTAGTTGAAAGTATGGTTCATTTATCAATTAACAAATTAGGGCCACATGTATGAACCTGTTTAGGTTACTATGGGCAAATGAGTGAGTTTTAGACCTAAACAGTTTCATACATGTGGCCCATAAGGTCTAAGCCTATGTTGGCTTGAGGGCTGAAAGATTTTTTTTAGTTTTCTTAGCACATTCAGAAAGCCATAACTTTTTTTTTATTTTTCTACAAATGTAGTTGTATAAGGGGCCTTTTATGCAAGATGAGTTGTCACTTCAATTATGTCATTTTCAGGTACATGTAATTTATTGATTACGTTTTATTAACTCTTTGTGAGGGGATGTTAAAAAACAAGCAATTGTACCTTCAATTTTATTTTTATATAAATTTTGCTCTACTTGGTTTAGCTTTTAACTTTATTCTTTTGGGTTAGTATGAATATAGTGACACCTATAAGTTTTTTCTTTATGTTTTTCTACTTTTTGTCAATGATATCACATACTATAAAAAAGACACATTTCAAGAACGATAAGATTTTTTATTTTTCTATTGATATATTTGGCTTGTTTTAATCTGAGATTAACTGTATTTTTCAGTTTCACAACTTTGACATATCAAAACTTATTGATTAACTCCTATTAGGAGCTTCTGGTTCAGGGACCGATATTGGGTGAGGTTTAGGGGTAGATAAAGGAAGAGTTTGTTTGGATCAATTATTACTATTACCCTCCTGTTTCAGGGTTGAACCCACATGTGGAAACTCCACTAACTATGCATCTATTACAGTCCACCTGCGGTCCATTTGCTGAATCATCTAGAGGTGGATTTTTCTTCTTTTGATTGATTCACAATATATATTGCTATTTCTTGTGACTGCTAATGTACTTCCCTACTTGGCTTGTTTTCTGTTTGGAGTCCACCAGTGTCATTACAGAACATCATTACTTGGCATCCTACTTGGAGTCTGTTCAATAAGTGGAGCAAGGAATTGGCAGTCACTTGGGATAATGTGAGTGTTACATTTATGAGTAAGCTTATAAGCTACCCATAACTTCATTACACTAACTAGTGTTTTCTATTATCTACATATCTTCTTTGAATCTTACCATTATTTTTTATTTTTTTTATTTTGTGTCATTCACAGTGCAATATAAATAACAGTTTATTTTATTTGTTAACACAATTACTATGATACCAAATGTATAGTTTTTTTAGGCTTGATGTCTTTTGTAGAAGAATGCTATATTCACACAGTGTAAAAAGGATGTTGAAAAACAAACTTGTATTTTAAGGGAAATCAATGCATAAATCCCATGTGTTTGCCATATGTATTTTCCTTTGTTCAGACTGGTTTTGTGGTAATATTCTGCAGGCACTGTACAACAGCATAAAAGCTATGTAAAAGGGAGGAGCCCACACAAGGGTCTAGTCCTATGATCTCTTATTAATGAGTTCATTGTCATCGAATGCTTTAGGTATCATTGTTTAATTTTTGGAGGTGGGGAAGTTCCTTGCAAAAAAGATTTGTATGTATTAAATTTGGCAACGTTAGAACAAAGATTCGTTGTTGATTTCTCTTGTGTTGTTACAGGAGCATGCAATAGACAGTTGCTACTTATTTTCCCCCCATAAATTTACATTGCATTAAAAGGGGTCAAATAGACCTTCTTTACCAGAGGTTCTGAAGATATATTTTATCTTTTGTGAATTTATGACCTTTTTACCTTCAGTGTTAATTGCTTTATAAAAATTGTCCAGCTGCACTTCTGTAGGCAAGACACTAATATCCAGATGTCTATCACTCCTACAGTTAAGGTAGTCACTTTATAGATGTTACCTTTTTGTAAATCATATTTTTTTTCCCTTTTTTAATTTTCTTTCTTTTATATGCACTAAAAATGTTTTTAAACATTAAGGGGACATGTATGAAAACTGTTTAGATCTAATAGTCTTTGTTGCCCATAGCAACCAATCAGGGCTTCCTTTTCATTTCATAAAGTGCTCAGAAAAAATGAAAAGGGAGCTTTAATTGGTTGTTCTGGGCAACAAAGAAAGTCTTAGGGCTTGTTCACACGACGTTTTTGTGATCCGTTTTACGGATCCGTTTTACGGATCCACAAAACGGATCTAACAATTGTCAGTGTGATTAACATTGAGTTGAATGTCAAAAGCGCATCGCTGTTCTCACGGGAGATCAGCGATGCGCTTTTGAGAGCTCTCCTGCACTGCGCTTTTCGCATCCGCGTTAAGAATTGACATGTCAATTCTTATTGCGGTTTTACGCAAGTGAAAGCCCATAGGAGATAATGGAGTCCGCTTTTGGCACCTGTCCAAAAGCGCTCCACACTCCGGGTACGTATCAGCTGCGCTTTGCATCCTGAAAGCGGATGCGAAAAGCGCACTGGGTGACTGGACGGGGATCGCTGGAGAGGTGTGCGGCGGCAGCGCTGGTGAGTGGCGGCGGCAGCGCAGGTGAGTGGCGGCGGCAGCGCAGGTGAGTGGCGGCGGCGGCAGCGGAGGCGTGCGGCGGCAGCGCAGGTGAGCGGAGGCGTGCGCCGGCAGCGCAGGTGAGTGGCGGCGGCAGCGCAAGTCGGCAGCGGAGGTGTGCGGCGGCAGCAGCGCAGGTGAGTGGCGGCGGCGGCAGCACAGGTCGGGAGCGGAGGCGTGCGGCGGCGGCAGAGGCGTGCGGCGGCAGCGCAGGTGAGCGGCGGCGGCAGCGCAGGTCGGCAGCGGAGGTGTGCGGGAGCGGAGGTGAGCGGGCGGTGACAGTGGAGGTGCTGGGGCAGGCATATAATGAATGGGGGTCTGTGGCAGGCATATAATGAATGGGGGTCTGTGGCAGGCATATAATGAATGGGGGTCTGTGGCAGTCATAAAATGCAAGCGGGTCTGTGGCAGTCAAATAAAGAAAGGGGGTCTGTGGCAGGCATATAATGCATGGGGGTCTGTGGCAGGCATATAATGCATGGGGGTCTGTGGCAGGCATATAATGCATGGGGGTCTGTGGCAGGCATATAATGAATGGGGGTCTGTGGCAGGCATATAATGCATGGGGGTCTGTGGCAGGCATATAATGCATGGGGGTCTGTGGCAGGCATATAATGCATGGGGGTCTGTGGCAGGCATATAATGCATGGGGGTCTGTGGCAGGCATTTAATGCATGGGGGTCTGTGGCAGGCATATAATGAATGGGCCATATAATGAATGGGCCATATAATGAATGGGCCATATAATGAATGGGCCATATAATGAATGGGCCATATAATGAGAGAGAGAGAGAGAGAGAGAGAGAGAGAGAGATTTTTCCCTTCATTCAGAAAACGCATCCGGAGAGCGGATGCGTAAAACGCAACTGAATAAGCATTTAAAACGGATTCAAATAAAGTATCCAATGCTGCGTTTTTCGGGTCCGCTTTCCGGATGCGCTTTTCAAGTGCCAAAAACGGATCCGTAAAAAGGATCCAAAACGCCATGTGAACAAGCCCTTAGACTCAGATAGTTTTCATACATGTGACCCTAAGGGCCACATGTATGAAATGGTTTTGGTCTAAAACTCACTTTTTTCCTCATAGAAATCTATGGGGAAAAAAGTGAGTTTTAGACCAAAAACGTTTCATACATGTGGTCCTTAGTGTATATTTAATGAGCATTTGAAAATTAAAATTATTGTTGCAGCTTAATTTTGTGTTTTCACCCTTCCCATTTAGGTTTTTGGTAACAATGCAGAGTCTTTTATCTTCATCAAAAGTTCTTAAAGATTCTGTAGTAATCATCACAGTCGCTCAACTTGAACCCCATGGAAAATCTTTTGAGGGATTTGAAGAAGGTGATTGCTGCATGCAAGGACAAGAATATTAGTGAACTGCAGGATATTGACCATGAGGTATAGGCTAAGGTTATTTAGGAATGATGCCAGAAGTTGGTGTCTGGCTATGCATCAGTGCTCTACTAAGACTTTGTCATGATGGGATTAAATAATTATGAGACTGCAATAGTCATTCAATGGGCATTTTGGAGAAACCACTTGTTTTACAGTTGTGTTGATTTACTTAAATTGTTCTTGTTTGATTACATTTTGCAAACAACTGAAACTTTGTAAATTTTGCAAATAAACCTAATTTTCAATGGGGGTTGAATAAGTTTGCTTGCAATTGTATATGTCGGTAGAGGGACGAAAAGCAGTTGAGAGCTCTTGTATAGATTAGCCTTCTGTAACACAGACCTAGAAAGAAGGTAGAGAAGGAGAACCTGAAAGTTTCTAAGCGGAAACCAGCACAACTAAGAAGATAACAATAGTTATCCGAAGGAAGATAACAGCAGGCAGAAGAAGCTGCTGATCTCTTTTGAAGGCTTAATAAAATAAAAAGATTTATTCTTTCATTTTCAACAACTATAACCATTTGAGTGTGATTTTTTTTCTTATTTATAGTGAACAGAAGTATTTTTAAGGAAAATGGTTTTAGTCCTGTAGAAAGTCAGCTAATGTACTCTGCTGAACAATATGCTTGACATATTTAGATTTAGAACCAATATCTCAAACAGGAATGCCAGAATATACTAACAAGGATTAGGCACAGAGATGAAGGTAGATATCCCTTGAAGAAGCCACAGGAAACCAGTAAATGTAAAATCCAAAATACCTCCTTATTCCTTAAAAGGCTTGTCTCACCATGCTGTTTCATAGTCCAACGGCCAGCTTCAGACTTCAGTGATTGGCATGTTTTCTCTGCTATTTTTAACTATTCCTGTTACACTAATATGAGTGCAAGAGGTTTATATAACCTGTAGTGCACACAACTACAGAGCCCTAAGGGTTTAAACATGTCATTAACTTAGGTAAACAAGCTCCTGTGCTAAAATTAAGACTCAGTAGGGACTGACTCAATATGGTCTTAGGGAAGCTTGAAAAACAATCAGACGAGAGAGAGAGAGAGCAGGGAGAGGTGGTCCGTAACCAAGAGAAACTTGTATACACTAGCAGTAGAAAAAAATCTTCTTTATCTCCTGTACAAAACAATTAAAACAGCAATGTATTAGGTAATATTTTTAATTTTCCTTCCCCTACATGTTAAAAGCTAATAATTGTGGTTGGAAAATCCCTTTAAGTAAGGAGTTTCTTCACTCCCCCAAGTGTTTTCTATTAAAAGGATTAAAATACCATTGAAGAGGAGTGGAGCTTTATTCATTAGGGAGTTCTTGAGTCTTGATACTAAATAACGTAAAGGTGTTAATAATATATTATATGTAATGTATATTTATTAATGTTTATTTTTTTATGCAGCCATATTTTTGTTTTAAATGTATTTAAATTTAATTTTAAACAACAATTTATTTATTGTTGTTTTAATAGATGTCAAGTACCTGTGTATCAGGAAGTTCTGTGTGTAAAGACCACGCCATGAGTTTTGTTTGAAATACGCAAAAGTCTTTCTTAGATGTGGGTCACTGCTCTTCAATATTATTTAATAGGTATTTTGAGAAAAATGAGTCTCTGGGGTCAAATTTTTAATTTCAATTTACTTAATTGTGTTATATATGAATTGTATGTGCTATGTACCCTATTGCAATCATTGTATCATGAAACTCCTGCAGTAACTGATAACTTTGGGGTCAGATGTTAATTCCAGTTTGCTTAATTGTGTTGTATAATAATTTTATGTACACCATGTTGCAGTCATTTTATCATGTCATTTAGCATGTGTTTTTATGAAACTCTTTCAATCCTTTGATCAGTGGGGTTATTTAGCATGCACAATCCTAGTGAGTCCCTTTGTTACCTATGCCATGTAGCAGGGATGTGTTAATTAGGAAAGATGGAAAAGCAAGACTCACCAGCCAGACTGACCATTCCCATGGCCCTTAACTGACTAAGCAGATAGCGGAGGACAATATAAAACATTATACATCAAACCAATCTTGGCCATAATCCATGTTTCCCATGGATTATGGCCCTGGAACCTAGCCACACCAACTGTGTGGTGCACAAGAAGTTTGGGCTTTAGGGAATAATAATAATAATAATCTTTATTTATATAGCGGCAACATATTCCGCAGCTCTTTACAAATTCAAGGGTAAACATACAGACATTACACATTAAAGGTACTTACAAATGAGACACAAGGTGTGAGGGCCCTGCTCGTGAGAGCTTACAATCTATTAGGGTATATGGGTGAAACATACGGTAAGAAGTGCCAAGTTTACAATGGTCCGGCCATGTTTCATAAATAGGGGGTGGTTTACATGAAAAATGGATGAACCTGTCACCCAGACTGTACATCTATATACAGATAAGGGAATCACAGAAACAGAAATAGGCCAATTTAGGCAACATGTTCCGTCACCTCCAGGCCCTCGGTCAGCTTTCTCAGCAGACCATCAGCAGCTCTACCCGGAGACCAATGCAGAACAAGGTTCCAGAAATGCAGAAGATATTTCAGGAGGATAATGGCATTCCAGTTCATCTCAAGGCAGAAGCTGGAGATTTCCTGTTGTACAGGCTGACAATGGGGATTACAATCCTTGGAACTGGTTACGCCTTGTTTGAAATTTTTCAAGCGTCATTTCCCAAAAAGTAGAGTTAATTCCAGTTTCTGTCGATTCCAGATCTGTCCAGTTCTATGTGATGAATTAGGGATGGTTGTGTCCTTGTCATAAAGACCTCATTATATAATGGGAATAATATTTATTAAAATGTACTGTAAACGCTGTTAATAATCAAGCAGTTTTACATTAGCAACACTTTAGCAAAATGGGCTGAACTGGATGGACGTATGTCTTTTTTCAGCCTGACAAACTATGAAACTATGAAACTAGGAATCTGTCATATTCATATTTGGCATGCCTGGGTTGCTAAAGTTATACTGGGGAACGTGGCGGTCATGATATCTGGCTATTAGACTAATAGCAGGAGTTATGACTGAATCTGGAAATTATGACTGACCTAGTGTCCCTGGCATTTAATTAGCCATCACCTCTGTGACCTAAGCAGGAGCAGGGCCTGGGGGGTTTGGAGACTCCATAAAACACCTTGGGTCATCAAGGACCATTGTCAGTTGTAGGAGTTGCCCAGTGCCGTTCTGTCTGATTCTTTTCAGCTGTGCTCCTCAGCCCAGATTCTTTGGAAAAGGTCTCTTTTTTGTTATTTTATTCCTTTTTGTTTATTGTTGAACTGCAAGTTTTTATGTATGTCTGTTATTTTGTAATCTTTGTAACTAAGCACTGGATCTATATCTCAAAGCTTAAAACTTTAATTGGACCCGCACTTATCAGACAATGATAGCATATCAGTAGAATATACCATCATTGTTTCATAAGTGCAGGTCCCACTCCTGGGACCTGCACTTATCTCCAAAACGGGCCCCTGAAACTCCCAGAGCACTTCAAAATGCACTGATTGCTTGTACTCTGAGTACAGAGTGGAGAGAGACCCAAGTTGCGCAGAAGGAGCTGGGGCCTGCTATATGTCCGAGACAGATTGTGCCCTAGAGACTCTTCTGTGTGTGGTTTACCCAGTCCCCTGGTGCATAATTAAGGTTGGCAGTGGGAACTAATTCTCTACCCTCCTTATTGTGTGCCCCTGTGCCTTTGATATTCTCCCCCTCATGCCTCCATTTCATGACAATTGGTTAGCGTTGGAAATTTCCGATCACGCGATATTTTAGGTGACAATCTGGAGATAATCTATTACTATTGCTCCATTTTCGGCGCTTCCTGTCATTTTGGCGGCCAGCAAATTAGCTTAGAGCATAGAGCAGGGTGAGCTGGGTGTGCAACGTCATGACTGTGATGTGTATGGTTGTAATTGGCTGGAAAAATCACATGACCTCGTTTTGCATAGAACAGTGTTTCCTGTTCAGTATTAGTCTTTCAGTGTCTAACACTAGAGCAAGACATGTGCTGCATGTCTCTCAATACAGCTCAGCTCAGAGACACAGATCTTCTCTTTATTCATACAGACAACTATGCTTTTAGCTGTGAACATTAGAAAATAGGTAGATTAGAGCATTTCAGCTCTTATTTAGTTAGATAGAGACTTTTAAAGAAGCATCAAGCGCTGTCCAGCTGTGGGGGGAGGGGGGAGGGAAGGGCGGGGCCGGACTCACGGACAGACAGACAGACTTTGGAAAGGAGGGTGTATATTGTGCAGCCCAGACTCTGTTTTGAACCTGCATTGAAATTGCATATTTTTAACCACTTTTTGGCCAGCACACCTCGCACCTGAGGTGAAATTTTACCTTTTATTTTGTGCGTTCCAGTTTTTTTCAAATTGCCACGTTGGTTAACTGTTAACTGTTGATGTATTTCATTGGTGCAAAAACCACCTTTTGTTATCCGTATAACTTTTAAATAGCTGTATTGCACTTTGGTGCGCCCCAGTTTTGTTCAAAGAGCCACCTTGTACTTAAATTTGGATACAGAAATTTTGTAGTAACTGTTGGTGTATTTCATTGGTGCAAAAACCACCTTTTGTTATCCGTATAACTTTTAAATAGCTGTATTGCACTTTGGTGCGGCCCAGTTTTTTTCAAATAGCCACCTTGTACTTAAATTTTGATACAGAAATTTTATATTAAAAGTTATCGTGTGTCATTTCTTCAAAAAAAAGCAAATTGTAATACGTGTAGCTTTTGAATAGTTTTATTTCGCTCAGTGAATCTCAGTTTGGCGCAGATAGCGCACTTGTATGATATTTTATTGAAAACTATCATTTCCTAGTCCTACTGGGCAGTTGTAAATCCCTGGGACTGAAGGAAGAACACTGTTGATTTGGTCTTACGGTTCTTCCACCAGACCGCATTTCACAGGTATTCGATAGAAACAAATCTGTTTCTAATCCTAGTTGGCTGTTGGAAATTAGAGGGATTTGAGAATAGCTGTGATTTGCCGTCTTTCAATAAGAGACTGTCAAAAACTCTTCCATACTTTTTTAATTTTTTTTCTTTCTGAACATGGAGTTAATTGCAGGTGGTTAGCGAGCAAAGAGGGGTGTAGGACATGGAGGTAGACGAACGAGAGAAGGTGCTCCTTCCAGTGCTGGCAACAACACGCAAGCCAGCGGATCATCGGTTGCAGTACCATCAGGCCTGTCATCGCTGGGTCGGTGCCCTGTGAATCTCAGTAACGAACAGCGTCGCCAATCTGTTCTTCAGTGGTTAATGCAACCTGCATCCAGCAGTCTTACCTCCTCATCCTCCAAGTCACGGCCACAAATGTCTTCGTCATCAGCATGAAGCGAAGGCAGCCCAAATGTCAACTCGTGTACCTACCACTGTGGATAATCCATTTTCTGAAGACCTCTTTGATGACAAAATGCTGTTGGGGTCAGGAGGCATTTCAAAAGATCAAAAGGCCAAAGAGGAGGATTTTGTCTGCCCTGACGCCTAATCGCTGATTCCATCAGAGGAGGAGAAGGAAGCCGGTCAATCGGCAAAAATCCTGGGCGATCGGTGCCTGTTGCATGTAGGCCGCAGCTCCAGGATGCAGAATTTCAGGACAAGGAAGTTACCTGTGTTGATGATGATGATGACGACATTGCGGATCCAACATGGTCTTTTCAGCAGAAATTGCTGGCGAGCGCTTCATCACTGGACGAGGAGGAAGACGATGGGGTAGTCAGTACGGGTCCCGCCTCAAAAAGGGAGAGGGCGGTCGCACAAGTCCGCTGAGATTATTCCGCCAGCCACGATCAGGACCTCTCAAGCCTGGGCCTTTTTCGAGCAAGCCTCCGATTCACCCAGCAATGTCATATGCCGCCTTTGCCGTAAACGTATCAGTAGAGGGAGGAATCTTAGATGTTTAACTACCACCAACATGTCTAGTCACATGCAGCGAATGCATGAGTTGAAATGGAAGGAACACTTGGCGAAAAAAGGCCACACTGATCCCGGGCTTCCAACCACTGTCACACCTTCTGTCCTCTTCCGCCACGACCAAGCATTCCTCAGCTGCCCATGTCTCTCAGAGTCATGATCAAGGATCAGCCTCCGCTTCAGCCTCCACCGTCGCCCGAGTACCACCAGCACCATCAGAGACCCATCCTACCCCTTCTCCTTCCACCAGTTTGACCTGCACGCTGTACAGCGGCCAGTCTAGCAGCCAGCCTTCTGTCTACCAGGTTTGGGAGCAGATGAAACACTTTAACCCAAACCATCCCAAAGCCATAAGCCTGAATGTCGGCATTGCCTTTTTCAGGCACTTTTTAATCTGTGGGTCAGACAGGTTTAAGGGTCATACTGCGGTCCAGGACAAGTATACTCAATGTCCAGTTCAACTAAAATGGTGGTTCAAAGACTCCTTTTTCCGACACTTTTTAATCTGTGGGTCAAACAGGTTTAATGGTCTTATTGCGGTCCAGGACAGGTATAGTCAAGGTCCAGTTCAACTAAAATGGTGGTTAAAAGACTCCTTGTTCTGGCACTTTTTAAACTGTGGATCATGCAGGTTTGAGGGTCATGCTGTGATACAGGACAGGTATAGTTAATGTCCAGTTCAACTAAAATTGTGGTTCAAAGACTCCTTTTTCCGGCACTTTTTAATCTGTGGGTCATGCAGGTTTGGGGCTCATGCTGTGGCCCAGGACAGGTATAGTCAATGTCCAGTGAAACTAAAATGGTGGTTGAAAGACTCCTTTTTCCGGCACTTTTTAATCTGTGGGTCATGCAGGTTTGAGGGTCATGCTGTGGTACATGACATGTATAGTCAATGTCCAGTTAAACTAAAATGGTGGTTAAAAAGACTCCTTTTTCCGGCACTTTTTAATCTGTGGGTCAGACAGGTTTAATAGTCATACTGCAGTCCAGGACAGGCCTTAATGGCATTGACTGGGACAAGGTCTGATAAACAACAGTACAGGTAATAAACAGAAGATTTTTAAGAACATCTCAAGCACTCACTGTGAGCGGTAAATATCTTATGGGAATAAAATGATTAGAAACAGGAAAAAACAATGTTGAGCAACACAGGTGTGAAGAAGGCAATAAATGACAAAAATAAAGTGTTTAAGCTACTCAAACAGGACAGCAGTGAAAAAGCACTAAAAAGAAAAAAAAATTATATATGTAAAAAAATAATAAAGCCACCAAATCTGGAGACAGAAAGGTATATTGCCAAAGAAAGTAAAACTAACCCCAAAATATTTTTAACTATATAAATAGTAAAAAGATTGAAACTGAACATGTGGGCTTTCTGAAAAGTAGTGAGGGAGGTATTGTAGAAAGTGAATGGTTGAACTTGATGGACACGTGTCTTTTTTCAACCGTACTAACTATGTAACTATGATAAGGAGAAAGCAAATCTATTAAAAAAAATTTCTACACCATATTTAACAAAGAAAATGGCATTCCTGTTGATGAGCAGAGGGATGAGGTAACCTCCACCTTCAATGTTTCTTGTTTAACCCAGAAAAAAGTGCAGCTTTAAGAAAATTAAAATAGACAAATCACCAGGTTCTGATGGTATACACCTCTGCGTCCTAAGGGAATTAAGTAATGTGACAGGCCCTAATTTTTAATATTTATGGACTATATAGTAAAGGGGTATGTTATAAAGGATTGGCACATAGAAAATGTGGTGTCAATATTCAAAAAGAGGTCAAAAAATGATCTTGAAAACTATAGCCTAAGTTTTTTTTTTTATTTTTATTTAAAGAGACAAAAAATACTTTTACAAAATAGAATCTGCAGTGCAAATCATATACATAACATGGGTAATAAAAGAAAACATGTACAAATCAAGTACATTAACAATGATACAGTGAAGGAAATAATTATATGGTCCCTTGCTGATTGTGTAAGCTTGTCCAATGACAAAGGCATGAACAGTTTATAATTTAAACGGTAGGTTAATTTTAACATTGAGAGATAAAATATTAAAAATAAAATCTAGAAAATAACATTGTATAAATTCTATGAATGTATTTTCATTTTGCTGAGAGAAATAAGTATTTGATCCCTTACCAACCATTAGGCATTCTGGCTGTTACAGACCGGTTAGACGCTTCTAATCAACTCATTACCTGCATTAAAGACAGCTGTCTTAAATAGTCACCTTTATAAAAGACTCCTGTCCACAGACTCAATCAGTCAGACTCCAACCTCTACAACCTGCACAAAGCTGGAATGGGCTACAAAACCATATGTAAGACGCTGGGTGAGAAGGAGACAACTGTTGGTGCAAATAGTAAGAAAATGGAAAACATACAAAATGACTGTCAATCGACATCGATCTGGGGCACTATGCAAAATCTCACCTCGTGGGGTATGCTTGATCATGAGTAGGGATGGGCGAATTTCTCAAAAATTCGATTCGGCGATTTCATCATATTTTCCGACAAAAATAGTTTTGACCCGAATTTATTTGCGGTGAATCGCGTTAAAAAACAGCTATTCCCTGGCTGCAGAGAGCCTGTGGGGTGTTGTATAACGTTGTGTCATGCTCAAATATGCATAGGGAGCGTGATTTGGTCTTCATACAATGCTGTGTTTTAGTATGACATGCACATGACAGCCGCCGCTCTTAGAATCACTTCACTCTTCACTTCTCTGGGCACGTACAGGGGCAAAACTGACTAATTAACTGAAGTGAAAATGCAGCCTGACAAAGTCATATCAGCGCCAGCTGGAAAGAACCGAGCTGAGGGCTAAGATCCTACAATAATAATAATAATAATCTTTATTTATATAGTGCCAACATATTCTGCAGCACTTTACAATATAGAGGGTATAAGCACAGATAAACCAGACATTACATTATAAAAAAGCTACTTACAAATCAGACACAAGGTGTGATGGTCCTGCTCGCAAGAGCTTACAATCTATTAGGGTGTATGTGTGAAACAAAGGGTAAAAAGTGCTTGGTTTACAATGCTCCAGCCATGTTACATAAATATGGGGTAGTATAATTAAAAAAGTGGATGATCCTGCCATCCCAACCATACATCTATATACAGATAAGTGCATGCGGGTGGCAAAGTACAGGAAGTGACGAATGTGTGACAGAATTTGGGAGGTTAACAATTAGGGATCTTGGTAGGCTTGTCTAGGAAGATGAATTTTCAGAGGGCACTTAAAACTGTGAGGGTTGTGAGTGTGCCTGATCACATGGGGTAACAAAGAATGCAATAGTAGGTTCCTAGAGCAGGTACAGGTCGCAGCACAGTAAGGGGACGTCACAGCAGGGGTCACCACACGAGGCCACAGCTTCCGATGTCATCTGGTGGCCGTGTGTTGACCACACACTAGGTCATCCACTTTCTCCCAGATGACACCTGATAACCTCGGCAAAGAGTCGTTGCATCCATAAGACATAACCTTTAGTTGGCATTGCCCGAGAGCAGGCCAGGGGCCCTCACCTACCCTCAACCCACCTCTGTCCCGTTCGCGTCCCACAGCCAGAGAACTACTATGTGCTGTGGCCTCTGCGCCACTATACAGTGAGGACAAACTATTTGAGGACAGTATGCAGAAAAAAAGTGGGGAAGACATCCGCTGCTTCTTGCAGAAGCGGGCAGGTACTGATGAGGAGGTTGGGACAAGGTATTCTGGTACCCTAGTTAAACAAGGCATAAAGTGCCCCCTGAAATGGAAAATTTAGCCCACTCCATGCCTCCTTGTGCCCCCTTTTCTGCCTGGTATGAAGTGGTGCCCTAGGCGGTCGCCTACCTTTGACTAGCCAGCGTCCCGGCCCTAGAAGCAAGAGCTTCAACATCATATCGGGAGAAAAGAGCGACAGCTTGCGCGTCAGGCAGTGGCGTAGTCGGCAAGTCGGTAGTGTGGCCGGGAGTCAGCAGGGTGGCTGCAGTGCAAGGTCAGGAGCCAAATGGCAACGATTTAGACCACCCACTTTGCAGGTCCCAGAAAGTAGCATTGCAGGAGCTCACTGAGGCAGCGGCCATAGCAGTAACTGTGGAGCATTGGTGGTAAAATCACCTACTCGGCGGTGTGGCAGTTTTTTTGACAAGACACGAAAGGAGGCGAACATGGCTTTAAGTAGAATCTGTCAGCAGAAAGTAAAGCGTGACCAGGACCCCCAACGTTGCCAAGCCCCTGCATCAACATGCAGCGTCACCATACAGTGGCCTGGGAGAAACGTGTCTCAGATGTGGTTGTCCATCCTGTCGCAACAGCAGCACCCAGTGGCATGCCTCCCATTTCAGGCAATGAAAGCTTCACCACTTCTGCCGAAGACAACTCTCTGTCTTTTACATCATCTACAGGTCCAGATACTCCTGCTCTCGGCAACTCATTTGGGGCCAACGTCATTCACCGAGACGATTGCCAAGTGACAGCAGTATGTGTCTAGCCATTCCTAAGTGCAGAAGCTGACAGTGCTCCTGTCCAACCTGGTGGTACTGCAGTCCCTCCTTTTTCAAGTGGTGGACTCTGCACTGTTCAGAGAACTGGCCAGGAAACTTTGCTTGCACTTCTGCCATTTCTACACTGCCAAGCACATCCGACTTGAGCTAAACAGAACAGAGAAACTATAAACAGAGAAAAACTGAAATTTATGAACAAGGAGAAATATATGAACAGGGAGAAATTGATGAACAGGGAGAAATTGATGAACAGGGGGAAATTGATGAACAGGGGGAAATTGATGAAAGGGGGGAAATTGATGAACAGGGGGGAAAAATAATAAAAGGGGGAGAAATTGATAAAAGGGGAGAAATTGATAAAACAGGGGAAAATTGTAAACAGAAAAAGGGCCCATTAAAGGGGTTTTGCCACTTTTTAAAATTTTGATGTGAGATCCTCCAAAATGGGTATTTAACCACTTTTCTAAAATATGTGTTTTAAAAAAATTGAACCCTGAGAGAGTACAGGCTCCTTACCTGCCCTTTTGTTACTTAAAAAGCTTATTAAAATACCACCGGGCAGTAGTGCGAGCGAACTGGGGGGCTTGCGAAAAGGCACATTCTTTCTGGAGAGGAAGGTGGGGGGCTGTGGAGAAATATGTTTCTTTTGTTACAGAATCCATAGTTGTAGTGTGATTATTTGAGTGACCCCTACTTTATCTGATGATAGGGACTGAATAGCTTTCAAGCTGCTGTGGAGAAAAGGTGTTGTTTTTGTTACAGAATCCATAGTTGTGTGTGATTATTTGAGTAAACATTGCACAGATCCCTTTTGCGGCTTGTGGTTGCAGCTCTCTTAGTCAGGGTGCTTTGTTTATATTGCTTTTAGAGAAAGGACTTCTTGGCAAAAATCCCCTTTAACAATTTTTTGAGGATCCAAGTGGAAGGGTCCCCCTATGTAATTTTTTATCAGCGTAACAGCTCATGCGTGACACCTGCCGTTTGTCAGACCCTTTTGGGGGACCACGTTATTTGTCAGTCACAGGGTTACGGGATGAATAAGTCTTCCTTGTTTCATGTCCTGCAAAAAAATGTGCAAAATTTTTCTGGTCAGGGGACTGGTTGTGGCGAAAACATTCATGGCCACATGGTCCGTGGGGGCTGAACTAGAGGAGGAGGAGGAAGACATTGAAGCACAAGCGTGTCTGGTGAAATTAGTGTTTTTTTTATTCAAGTGACAGGAGAAGAACAGGAGCAATCGGAGGATTAGGAAGACGAGGAAGAGACCCGACACCCCATGGCAGTATACAGTGGAGATGGGGGGGGCAGCGAGTCCTCAGAGCACTTGTGCAAATGGCCCCCTGCTGCTGTTTGCCTGGGTAATGGACGCCGAAAAAGTTCCCTCCGGCAGGGGATGACTTTGGCCCCCCGGTCTGGACCCCTTGCTACCGGTCCCCAAAAAGGGGGCCTTTTTTTCCCTGCCAAGAAAGTAGAAAGTAGTACAAACTAAAGTACTATAGAGACATCCTATGTAGTAAGTTGGCCGCTGCCTATCTGCGCCATGGTCCAGGTGGTTCACAGCGCTCATGTACCACTGCCACGGCTGCTGTGGGGGGATGAAGGGTTAGGAGCGTCAGAGCTCCATCGCGCAACCCGAGTCTGGATGAGGCTTCTTCCCCCCCCGTGTTTAGGTACCACCAGCAGCGCACCTGGTGAAGACCCCAAAACCCTGTAGCTACTA